>OOFC01044140.1:4181-16527 GCA_900323345.1 Pseudochromis fuscus | reverse complement strand
GGAGGACGGCCTTGGTTACACTCTTCTAAAAACAACAAGCTTTGTGCTGAAATATTGATGTGACGGCAGCACATGCTGTCCTCCCGGTGTCACACATGCATTGGACATATACTGTATGTTGCACATACAGTATATTAATTGTCTTGGCTTCACTGCTGCTGCTGCTGCTGCTGCCAGGGGCCACCTGATGGATAGGCTCAGAAAGCTGATTGTGGATTGAACCGGGCTGAGGTCTGGAAGTAGAGTCTGTGGATGAGGATCTGAGCGGCATAGTTTATTGAAATGATCCCTTATTTGACTGATCTCTGTGCAACATTTATTACCGTATAACCAAGGAGGTTATGTTATCAGCTGTGTTTCTTTGTTAACATTACAGAAAAACTATTAAACAGATCTCGATGAAATTGAATCAAGCTGATTAAACTTTGGGCAAGAGCCAAGGATGGGATCTGTTTTAATAGGCCAATGTTTTTAGTGTCCCTGTTTCATCACAAGAGGACGTCAGTGTTCATAGTTGTACATAGAATCGACAAAACTAATGTGATGTCACCTTTTGGATTGTGGAGTCGCATTTTAAATATTCCCATGTTGATTGTTTGGAAGTGACCATATTTGGATATGACCACTGAACCTGAGGACATTGTCTCATGTGTATTAGACAGGAGTTGACTTTATCTAATGACATCAGAATGACTTGTGGAATAAATGCATTGACTTATATTTCAGGATAGAAAATGAGAATTTTTGAATTGACGTCAACTGGAGCCAGAGTTTTTTGGAGACCGCATCTAGTGGCTGTCGGTGGTACTGACCCAGTTGCATGTATGTACTGTATGTCCATTTTTCCGGCTGGAGTATGCCTTGGTGGAGGTTTCTAGTTCGTCCATTCCCTTTGTTTATGATGCTGTTTACATGTATTTTTATATATTATTCTACGTTATTGTATAGATTATTTTCATACCCCTTGAGAGAGGAAGCTGTTTTGTATTTGGATCACGAAGCTCATGAAAAACAAGGTGTGCCAAATATGACTGGACTACAGCTGTTATTTCAACGTGTCAGATAAATATTTAATTAGCATTTAAGTATCGATTGAACTCGGCCAGATATCAAAGGACTTGTATTCAATTATAAATACAGTGTGAGACAGCACAGAAACATTTGCATACTTCATGTCTGGTCTAGTACTTGCAGTTTAAGCTTCCTTTTCTTTACAATTTTATGGCTGTGTTTTATTTCATTCATGATGCTTTTTGAAATCAAAGTTGCAGACTCAATGATTGATAGCTTAGACAATGTAAAAGATTAAGGATTGCACTTTGGTAGAGTATGGGATCTTGTACAAGGCAATGGCAGAGAAAGCCTTTCTTCTCAGCCAAGCCCCTGTCAAGCTGAAACAGACGTTTCCCACACTGCAACTCAACAGCAACAGTTCGAACTACTGGTTGTAATGCAGGGGTTTGATGAAAAGTATGTCGTCTCCAAGCCCAAGCACAGATAACCATATTGACATCACAGGGTTATCATAGCAGATTTAACAAGATTGGACAAGGAGGGTTTTCACAGGCTGAGTGGTGCTTCTGTTGATGAACAAACTGACTTCAATACGGATAATCGAAGGGTTCACTTGTGAAGGACTGCAATCAAACTAAACAGGTGAAGATGGGAATCAGAGGTTAACAATCTCTCATCGGTCTCATTACACGGAGGGTGGAGATCGATAGCAACACATGTCCTACATGCAGACACCTACAGGACAAACAGGACGTTCTGTAGAGTTAGCACAATATGATTTCCTCATGTTTAATCTTTGAAGCAAATGAGTCAGGATTATCTGATAATCTGAGCAGAATCCGAACACGACGCGCAAAAGTTGTTTTTCTCCCAAGACAGCCTGTTCTTGCTCGATGTGTTGTGTTCTTCAGATCACTGGCGAGGCCTTCGCCGGCGCTGCCTGCCTGCCAGCCATTCTTTACAGCTTTCTGTCAAGTGTGCTAATTGCTGTAAATAGCCGGGTGCTCTGCTGTTGTGATTGACCCCTATGAAAAGCCGCTCAATCTGTCTCATATTTGGCAACATGGAGGCCGCTCTGCGGGCCTCATTTTGTGTAATGGCTTGTTGTTGTTATTGCACATTAAATGCAGTTAATTACAGAGAAGGCGGTTAGTTTTCCCGTGCAACTGGAAGGACTGTACTCTGTGGACCTGCGTACCAGCAAACTGCACAGCTGAACCATATCTGTGACTGGGAGTAACACATTGTTCTCAACAGTATCTGTAACTTTGAGGATCAAAGTTGACTGTGATGGTGTTTTTGATTTGTTAAGGATTCAAACAACGCTAGACAAGAAATGGCCTTTTGTTCGGCCTGTAAAGATTATCCATGTAGCACAGGACATACACAGTTTAGATTTAAATTTTCTTTTTCATTGAAAAGAAAAAGACTCTGGTTTCCTCCCACAGTCCAAAGACATGCTTGTTAGGTGAATTGATCAAACTAAATTGACCGTAGGTGTGAGTGGGAGCGTGAATGGTTGTCTATGTGTTAGCCCTGCGATAGTCTGGCAACCTGTCCAGGGTGTACCCCGCCTCCTGCCCGATGACAGCTGGGTTAGGCTTCAGCAGACCCCTGTGACCCAAGTGTGGACAAGCAGGTATAGACGATGACTGACTGACTGACTGAAAAGAAAAAGAAAGCAAGATTCTCATTTGTAGCCATAGACTATGTAGAAATGGACAAAGCAAATGTGACATCACTTGTTGGTTTGTGGACTCCCGTTTTTAAGCCAGGAGATCGACATTTGAGCATTTGAGCACGTGTTGGTTGTTAGCAGCCAGAAGTGACCATATTTGGATATGATGGAAGGAGTGAGGAGGCGGGCCCTACGCTTGAACCCACAATCACTTAAAAGTGTAGGAGACTCATCTTCAACACTGGTCTCATTGGAGACCAGGCCTGTCGATCCAGTTAACCTCAACCCTAAATATGACTCATTTTGGACCCTAATATCCTCTTAATGATGATTTTTTTTTGGGGGGGGGGGGGTGGACCACCAGATCACTGAGAAGAAGAATTAACTTCCCCAGAATTAGTTTGCTGAATTTCCCCTGTCTCTGTGTAATCACAGGTCATCTTAAATAATCATTCACGGTCTAAGGTTTGGTGTTGATAACGTGTGAGTTACTGATGTTCTGTTCATCCAGACAGAATAATAACCTCCAAAGTGAGATACCTCTCAGTATAAACGTGTTTATTGTCTCGATCGAGTGTTTAATTACATCCCATCACAATGACTACAGGTGGAATATTGTCATCAATATGACTGAAGGTGAAGTTTCCTGCCTGAAACAAAGACTCAGCATCTTCATAAGTCAGTGATCCATTAAAACAACATTGAAACGAGGGTGTTGTCTTCACATTGCAGTTGAAGACTGAGATTGAGATCAATTTGGCTGAAGCTAACGTAAAAATGTTATTGTTTCAGCAGGGTTGTGTTTGGATGCTTAGTGCAGGAAAACATACATGAACAAAGATCTCATTCATGCATTTGTGTTTGGGTTTGCTAAGATAAATTCATTAGATCTGGAAATGACATAAGGTTGCTACTTCTGCTGGATGTGCTAATGTTTGGAGCTAGTTGTAGAAAACACACACCTCCACTGCACTGGTTTGGAGAAAACTCACTCATCATCTAAGTTTTTAATGTTTAGAGCTGCCTAGTTTGAATCAAGAGACTTGTAAAACTGCTTAAACTAGATTTGTATTTGTGGTGAATACGACAGGAGCTGAAGCTTTTCAATTCAACAAAGTCCTAAAGACAAAGATCCCTGAGTGAGGAACACATTGGGGTTTGCAGGTTTGTTTTAGTTTGTATCGTGACAGAGTTACATCATTAGCTTTGGAAGTAACACAAGGTTACTACTTTAGGAGGTAATCTAGTTAGCTGGACACCCAAATGTTTGTACCCAACGTTAAAACAAGTGCACCCTTTAATCCAATCCCTAAAGTTAGCTCTGGTGCTTTTGGACATTTTTAGAGACACCGCCTCTGTGTCTGTCAGTGCACTTAAGTAAGGAAGTAAAGTTTATTCATACAGCACCTTTCATAGACAGAGACTTCACAGTTTTGACAAAGTGTAGTAAAAACAGTGTAAACAGGATCAGAAAAATAACAAAATGAATGAATAATAATCAAAAGAAATGCATCAGGGCAATAAAGCAACACAACGTAGCGGCTAATAAAATGCCTGTCTAAAAAGATACGTCGTTAGCAGCTTCTTAAATAAAATGACAGACGGTGCAGCTCTCAATTCAGGAGGCAGTCCAGGGGCTACGACCTCTTGAGTCTGGTGTGGGGGACAGTTATGGCGCGTTTACACTGGTAACAACTCACTTCACTTCACTTCGGTTTTGGTGCATTTACACTGGCAAAAAAGTACCTGGAACTTGGTACCTGGTACAACTTTTCGTACCTCCTCTCCTGCGGTTCCAAAAAAAGTACCTGGTCAGGTCGGAGCAGGTACTAAAATCTTATTGGTCGGAATCATGACTGCGTTGTTGCGTCATCACTGCACGGCACGTAATCTGTCCCCTGCCCCATAGTTGTTCCTCAATTGCTTCTTTCCACACCTGTGTGTCGCATAAAAGATGACGTCACAAATGACGGCCAGCCACACGGAGGAGGGACTATCCTCGACAATTTAAATGCTATCGAGGCGGGGGATCCCGAGCGATCCGAAGCGAAGCGAAGCGAATAGGTACCAGTGTAAATGCACCATTAGTAACCCAAGACTTGAAGACCTCAGTGACCCGCTGGCAATATAAGGATAAAGACGATCACTGATGTAAGCAGGTGCCTGACTGTGGCTCGCCTGATAAGTAAAAACTAAAATCTTAAAATGGATCCTGGGAGCCAGTGCAAAGAGCCAAGTAAAGGGGTGAAAGCCTGGCTGCATGTTCTGTATCAGCTGTGACTGGTGAATTGATGATTTGTTGAGAATGGTGAAAAGTGAGTTGTAGTAATGCAGACGTGATAAAACAACAGCGTGAATGATCGTGTCGACTTCCGACTGAGATACAACATCCCTGAGTTCAGCAGTGTTTCTTGTGTAGCAGAGACTGAGCTCTAGAGCTGCTCAACCTGCTGTAGTTATAATTCAGGACTGGACAGTTACTGTGTGGGGAAGAGGAAGCATTTATCCTCATTTAGACGGATAACCCTCTGACACAGAGTTTAGTTGTATCACGGAGAATAATGCTGAGATATATTTTTAAAAAATACTGATACTGAGGTGCTGATTTCCCCCCAAATTCCTAGAAAAAAATCATTTGATTTTGAGATGTTTTGCCAACAAAGACAGTCGTCTGGGTTATAGCCTTGTATCGCAAGACCTCGACAATTTCTGTCTCAAATAGATTTGCCCCCTAAGCAAATTATGTACAAAGTAAAAGCAGCACTGATGCGTTTTCATGTGGTTTCAGAGACATGAAAGCAGGCAGCAGCCATAGTGAAGAGGAGAAGAAGAAGAAGAAGAAGGGCTGCGCGGATCAGCGGAAAAGACCGGGAAGATCTGCCCAGGATATTTGCGAGATCTGAAGGGAGGCTGTGATCACGCTGTCTCATTAGATCAGTCTCACCTCCCTGCGTCTCTCTCTCTCTTTTTACTTCTGCTGCTCAGGAATAAAAAAAATCTGCTTCTTCATTTCTGAAAAACCAACTGCTGTTATCACCTCCCAGCTTTTGTGCATATGCATGACCTTCTGTGCACCTGTTAGCGTGATGAGTGAAGCCCACTTCGTCTCAGTTGCTGTATTTCACAAATTCATTTGCGCAGCATATGTCTCATTTTATCAGATCTTGCTGCATTTATTTCATCAATTCTGGATCAATGAATCCTCCCAAACCCAGTATGAAGATGAAAACACACCTCTATGAGCAGGAAAAAATAATACAAATGCAGTATGAGGACAGTCTGCTTCCTCCTCAGCTCCCCCCCTCCCCTATATAGCTGCTGTTATAACAATGGTGCAGTTTCCATGGCAGCTACAGCACGTTAAGCTTTAGGATAACAGTGGAAAAAAGTGGGGAGAAGGACGGGGAATAATCACAGGGTATGAGGCACTAAAAATAGCCGGGGACTTAATCCCGGGCATTATTTATTCATCTAAAACTTCTCGTGTCTGCGCCGGCTGTGTAAACATCGTTTCTTGTGCAGTTTTTCTGACCTAAACCCCCCGACAGCCTCACCGGCTGACTAACACCGAGGCTATAGGAGAGGAGCACAAAGACAAGATGGACATATAGGGGTTGGATTTGCTGTGGTGAGGGGAAGCTGCTTCTGGATTAATCTGTGACTATCCCTACCTTCTTATCAAGCACGAGAGGCTGAATACAAACTACAAACACTCACAGAGACAACTGGCTCACATGTAGCTGCACATCTCTCCAAATGATGTCACAAATGTCCAGAAAAATGTGATATTGTTTAATCGAATCAGTGCCAGGTCGTGTGTCGCGTACGCTGATTCGTCATGTACGAAGGAGCTGGAGTGTGCGCTGCGGCCGCCACGCTGCGAGTGTCGGAGCGATGAGGAGCAGGATGGAGGTCAGCCTCGGGCGACAGGCAGGGTCAGGCTGCTCGGCTCTGAGAGCTCGTATCTATCACTGTCGCTTGTTTGGAGAGGAGGACGCTCTGGCAGATGTGGTGTTTTCAAAGGAAAGCACCAACGTCGATGCTGTTGGACTGAATGTTATCGTGCATGTATTTAAGGACTGCGCTTAAATCTGAATTTGAGTACTATAGCTTGAGTATCTGATGGGCTGTACCCAGGAAAGTTATGTTTGTTAAGTTTGGATTTTTTTTTAAGTATAACCAAGGAAAACATCTTGTCTGATCACAACCATGAAATCCCATAAATCCCTTTGTTTAAATGGGCAAAGGTTGGCAAAATGTATAATTTGTTACATCTTGTTGATTGTGATCTTAACAACTGGAGAAGGTTTGGTCAAGATTAAATTTCTGGGCACAACAGATCTGAAATAGATGCATGTTCAGGATTATACCGTAGCAGAGGTTTGTGTTCGCTAGGTTCTTCATTGTTATTATCATCAACTGTTTATTGAATGGATGAAGTTGATATGACGTCACTTGTTGGTTTGTTTTGAGGTCAGTGAGGTCAGTGAAGAATCATACCTCTAATTATTACTACTTTTGACTTACAGTTAATCATTTTTTGTTCATTTTAGTGAACCCATATTCATTGTTTGGATTTTTTTGGGACAGTAGACTGCGCTGTAAACACTTTAGCATCTTGCTAACATGTGAGCAAACTGTTCCTTATCATTCACTGTCACAAATAGCAACATTAGCATTTCTACCAACTCTATATAGAGGTGCCAAAGCTAACATGAAGTAGCATTTTGAAGTCAGGAGTTTGGTATTTGCATGTGGCCATGTTGGCGATTTGGAGCCAGAAGTGACCATATTTGGATATGCAGGGTGGAGTGAGGAGGCGGCGGGTCTGACCCTTGAACCTGAGGACTGTCCAATGTCCATGAGACTGGAGTCCAGTGCTGCTTCTCAGTGGAGACCAGACCTGTCAATCAAACTAACGCTGATGAAGATCCACATCTTTCACAGAGATTCATAAACCAGCATGGTGCACGTTAATAGGGGGTTAATACGAGGTCAAAAGTAAGTCTGACATTTGAGCGTGGACACATTACTTTATAATGTGGCTCATCGAGGCTCGTTAAGAAATAATGAGGTGACATTTCATCGTTAAATACGTGCGTGTTCACTTTTCCGCTCTTTGCAGGAGGAGTGCTGGTTCTGAAGCCAGGACGGACTGTGTGCATGTAGCATTAACCTCATTAGCATTAACATTACAGATACACTTTGCTCCGTCAATTTAGAGCCCCGGCAGATGTGGGATCACACCACCCTCTTAACTGAATTTGCATGAACGCATGATGGGTAGTTTAAGTAGCATGATTAATGTATGCCAATGAGACATGTAACTATTTTTAAAAATGTTGGACTAAGTACTCATTGCTGCATTCAAACTGCACCACAGCTGAACACGTAACTCACAGTTTGTACTTTTGGATATTGTCCAAGAAATTTCCTGAAAATAACTCAGTAATCTCTGAGACAGCGCTCAGGAGGTACGCTTAATTGGAATTAATTCCTAGTTTAACCCAGAGAGTGATGAGTGCACAGGAGAAGTGAAGTGATAAATGAGTCAGCCAATCAGGTGATATCAGCTTAATGCAGATATATCAGGAGCAGTGTATAATAAGAAGCTGCCTTAAAGAAATACCAGTCTAGGTGTGAGGTGTATCGACATCGTTACCTCGAGGTTACTCAGGTTGTATTCACCTGCGTTGGTTTGTTTGTTTGTTTGTTTGCAGACAACATCACAGAAAAACTACTGAGCAGGCCCTGATAATTTTTTTTTCAGAGACAAGGTGTTACTCAAGGAAGAAATTATTACATTTTGGGCAAGATCGGAGGATGGTATCATGTCTGAGAAGATCACAAAATCCCTGTCCTCTTGTAATGGGCACATGATTGAACAAAATATAACACCACAAGAGGGCAGCAGTGTTCATTCTACAGCTGGATTATGCCATAGTGGAAGTTGGTGCTCTCTGAGTGCTTTCCAAAAAATACAATCTGCCCATGTATTGTTCAAACTGACCTCTCACTGACTGGGCTGTGGTGCAGTAGATCATCAACATGACAAAATGATGAAGAAATGAAATACATTTATATTTTATAAACCAGAAAATAAAGCATGCATTCTATATATTTTGTAATATAATCATATATATGATTTTCAGTCATCACACCAGAATTACAATCATCTGAATGCATCCCAGAAAATATGTCACTCTGCCTCAACACTCTTTGTTTATTGCATGGTCATATTCAGCAAGACGGCCACGATGGACAAGGTGAAACTGAAAGCTATAATAAAATAAATAAATAAAACTTAGACCAATTTATACAGGTTTGTGCGCTCAAGGTTAAGAATAAAGTTCTGCACATTTTTATTTCTAGTTTCTTGGTTATGAAATCATTGCTGCATTCAATGTGCATGTTTCATCAGAGAAACTTAAGGACTAGTCAGTGAGAAACATACATACAATACAGATACTTATATAACAGTAAGATATAACAGATGGTTAAACACCACAGTCACAACAAACTCCTGATCACCAGCTGACATGCAGTCACTACACAGAAAGGTGTAAAACTGTGTTATGTTTTGATTCATGGTGTTTCACTGGTGTCACCATCCAGTACATTTTCAATCCTGTGACATGAGGAGTGCCTGAGATTATGCATTTCACCTCCATTTTTAAGTGGCTGTGGTTTTCTGCCTTATAAAAATGTCATTTACGAGATTGAGAATCCGATATAGGAGTTTTCCTGACCCATTTAGTTCTCCCAGTACTTTCTGCTGCTTTGCTGCTGAATATGAATCTGTTCCCAAACATCTGAAATCACTGAGGGAGATCAGGAGGCACAAAACTTATTCTGACATAACGTGTCTGTATAATAACATTTTAACACTCAAACATGTTGAGATAAAGAGGCCACATGTCTTAGTATGAAGTTTGGATTGTTTTTAAGCCTGAAACCAGCAAGCTGTTCAGTTGTAAATACTATTTACTATTTGCTGCACCAAAACGCCAAAATCAATAAGCATTTGTTAATAATACAATAACCATGGATTGTGAAAGGTGTCAATTGTAATGACAAATCCAGAGAACTATCACCAGACTGTGATTTTCTTGTACTTTATGCAGCGTTTTATTGTCTTTTCATTCTTTTTTTTATTATCACAGCTTCACGGTGTCCTTTAGAGGTTAGCATTGGGACTTTTGGGCTAACGGTTAAAGAGCACATTATTTTTCTCTGGAATTAGTGGAGACCAAAACATAATAAATATGAATATTGCATATAGAGTGTGTATAGAAATGGATGAAGCAACTGGGTCTGAAAAGTGAAGTCAATGCAGAAATGTAAAAAAGTACAATACTCCCGACGGCCACTAGATGATGGCTCCGATTGACTTCAATTCAAAAATCCCCATTTTCATTCATTAAATACTAATAATTTTTTCCACAAGTCACCCTGATGTCATTAGCTGAAGTCAACTCTTCTCCTCAGTGATCTGGTCCATCTGAAAATCATTTATCATGAAGGAGATATTAGCCTGAGAGACGGGGAGGAGTTAGGGGTGTTGCTAGTCTGATCAAAGGCTTGGTCTCCAATGAGAGCCAGTTTCATACACACTGGGCAGTGACCTCAGGTTCAAGGGTCAGACCCGCCTCCTCACTCCTCCCTGCATCTCCAAATATGATCACTTCTGGCTCCAAACAATCAACATGGTGATGTTCAAGTACCAAACTCCTGGTTTCAAAATGCTACTCCATGTTAGCTTTGTCCATTCGATACACAGTGAAAATTGTACCTCTATATAGAGTGGGTAGAAATGCTAATGTTGCTATTTGTCCCAGTGAATGATGCAGTTTGCTAACATGTTAACAAGATGCTAAAATGTTCACAGCTCAGTCTACTATCTCCAACTGGGCCAAAAAATCTAAAGAATGAACATAGGTTTACTAAAATGAACAAAAAACGATTAACTATAAGTCAAGAATATTAAAAATTAGAGGTTTGATTCTTCACTGACCTCACCATTCAAATACAACTGTCAACAGTTTGAATGCACATCCATTTCATGTTAGCTCAGGGTGAAAACAGCTACTGTGATTCCTCAGATTTCTAGTGTTACCAAGGTGTTTCATTTTTGTGAAGCAGATTTTTACACACAGCATGCATCTTATCCTCTTCCTGCTTCCCAGTGAGTTCATAAAATCCACAATAATCCCAGATATCTGCTTTCAAGACAGTCAGTGTTTTATTTTATCCACTCATAGCTGATCTCTAGCTCACGCCGTCATATCTCCAACATGTAACGCTAACATTAGCCCACAGTTCAATGCCGTAGAACATCTCAACGACACAAATGTACGGCTTTATTTTCAGCCAACACTGAATGTTTCTCATCTGCACTGCGATGCATCGTCTATTATTCATGTGAAGTTACAGTGAATGTTTCTAAAGGCTGGGAATTAAACCTCTGTACAGGTTTCTGCCCTGAATAAAGAGTTGGCATTGAACGTCAGGGTCAGATCCTCTCATTGTACTTCATGTTCTTACTTCTACCTCTATGTTAGGTCAGAAAGTTCAGATTCAATGTGGAATTTTGTTCAATTCATTGTGTATTTAGGCTAACTTAGTGTATAGCTGCCTGTGTTTGGGTGGCAGTAAACATTTAAGAAAGATGGCAATTTTTGTTTTGCCCTAAAGCCATATTTTTTTTATTTAAACTCACTTGTACACACTTCAAAAACATCCCTGAATTCAGAAAGAGCTGCACAGCTGCGAGGCCAAAATAAACAGCCTTGGGCTTTGTGGATAAGATAGACCTGGGAGGATTTTCAAACACATTAAATCACCTTGTTTCCATCAGCAGGCCAGAGCGGGAAAAACCCGAGCCAAAAATTTTAATGTTTTAAACTTCACACTGAAAAGGCTTTTGAGAGTTTCCAAGGACACAATACATTTATTTAACCCAATTTTGCAGCTTTTATTGTGAGGTGTTATTTTTTTATTATTATTCATGATTTTAGCTGATTTCCTTCGAATTGTCAAAGGTACAACTATGTGGATTGTTTGTTTAGGTTTTCTAATTAGCTTAGCTTGTTGGACAGCTAGGTAGCTAATTTAAAGTCAGCCTAAATCTGCATTTCAAAAGAATCTAACTTCTGTGTTTGGCATATTTTCAGCAAAATTGGGATATGTAGGTGGGGGAAAATTTTGGAGCAATTCGATTGGACCATTGAAACACAACAAAGCATTTGTTGTACATTTTTTCCCACAAGTCATTCTGATGTCATTAGATAAATTCAACTCTTCTTAGTGATCTGGAGGAACATCTGAAACTCATTTCATCATTAAGGAGATATTATACTGAGTGAAGTGGGCCGTGGTTAGGTTGATTGACAGGTCTGGTCTCCAGTAAGAGTACATTGGTAAATGGAGTACATTTATATAGCGCTTTCATAGCCTTAGCTAGGTCCTAAAGTGCTTTACAAGGAAACTCCTTCACCCATTCACACACACTCACCGGGATCTGGGATCAAACCCACAACCTTACGATTCACAGGCGACCAGTAAGAGCAGCGCTGTAGCGGGTCAAGTCTTATGCATATTGGACAGTGTCCTCAGGTTCAAGGGTCAGACCCGGCACCTCACTCCTCCCTTCAT
>OOFC01044138.1:3685-17720 GCA_900323345.1 Pseudochromis fuscus | reverse complement strand
GGACCCACAGTTCACACCTAAAAGACTTTTACACTTTATCTCAGCCTGACTCTTTTTGTTTCTTCTTCTTCTTTGGTTTCTTTTAGTTTCTCCTCCTATTTCCTGTTTCTTCTGTCTTTTAGTTTCTCCTCCTGTTTCTTGTTTCTTCTTCTTTGGTTTCTCTTAGTTTCTCCTCCTGTTTCCTGTTTCTTCTTCTTTGGTGTCTTTTAGTTTCTCCTCCTGTCCTCAGGAGAACCAGACTTCCTCACTGCTGCCGGTATGAGGCATCACTTCCTCTCTGCTTGTTTTGAACAGTACAGCTTCCTCTCTGTTCCTGAGGGTCCTGTGGATGGACTGCCCTGTGCTCACAGTGTGGATCCCACAGACTGGACACACACACACTGGTCTTCCTTCCTCTTTCGGGTGGTGTGTTGTGGAAAAGGCAGCACACAAAGGAGCAGAGCAGGCAGAGTGAGAGTGGACGCTGAGGAGAAGAGACGGACGAGGCGGCTGGATGATGCATGAAGGTTTTTGAAGCTGAGGTTGTGCTTTCAGCTCCTGTTCAGAATAATGAGTTTACAGCAACATCTAAGGTTCACACACACACACCAGGTGGATAGATGGATGGATCCACACAGTGCTGGTGGAGGTGAATCTGTTGGACAGAATGAGTGGATGAGGATCTGTGGTCTCCTGTCCATCATGAGCCTGAACGTCCAGAAGCAGAGTTTTGCCTCTGGACAGTATGAAGTGTAGTCATCCCAGCAGCAGTCCCCTCTCCGCTGTAGCAGCACATTTCTAATAATACATCAAATAAAACCTGCGCTCACACAGCTGCTGCCAGGATTTCCATCAGTCTTTTATTGATGGTCAGTCATGAAGACACACAGGACGTCCACTGACCGACACATCCTCAATTGTGCTGATGTCCAGTAAAGACACAGACACATCATCATTACGTTTCAGATGCTGGTTGAAAATGAGTAAAAAACAGTTAATGCAGTGACAGTCACATGTTGAATGCTGCTGTGATTGTTGCTGATCAAAGTGCACAGAAGAAGAAGTGATTTGTTACAAAGTTACAGAGCTGTCACATCTGGATCTTTGTTGGATCAGAGAGAGGAACAACCATCAGGTCGACTCTGAGGCTGCACTGGTTAGTTTGGCACAAGTTATCACTGTCACCATATCACAAACCAGTAGAAATAACCCTGGGGGAATTTGGATTTTCATAAACAAATCACTTAGAAAACCAGACCCACCGGCTGCGTGAAGGCACCGGTCGTCTTGACGATTGAAGGCGTTTCTGTGACAGATGAAGCTCAGATTACTGATAGGTCAATAGGTGATGCAGTAGGTCAGACTGGAGTTTTAGAGCGCCCCCTGCTGGACCACAGGTGCTCCGATGGGCTTCGACACACTGCAGCGACAGGTCCAGCTCCAACATGAACCTTCCCCCCACGTTCCAAACTAAAAGTGACAGCGCGAACACAATATTCCTCTGAATGTTAGTATTGTGCAGTATTTACATAAAAAGGTGCAAAGATGCTCCTCAGCATCGTCCTGATCCAGGTGTTCTGCTAAATGTGGTACAAACCAATCAGTGGTTGGATTATTGAGCCCGGAGACACTAACCACAACGAGGAGCTCTGGTGAGAAGTTCAGTCTTTTCTCTTCTTCTGGGCTCAGGTCTAAGTCAAACTGGAGTTCAGACTTCAGATGAAGTCTTTGTTGATCCCTCTCAGCAGGGAGGAGGCGGCTCAGACCTCAGCAGCAGAACAGCAGGACGACAGGAGTGGAGGAGGGAGGGTCACTCTCCTCTGACCTCCAGAGGAGTCATGCTGGTTATCACGTCGTAGTGCTCCTCAGTGGGGCTGCAGGACAGGGGGGACAGGGGACGCTCAGGGAGGGACTCCAGGTTCACCTGAGGAGACAAGAACATCAGTCAGTCTGACTTGAGGTGAGGTGGACGGCGAGGTGGACGGCGAGGTGGACAGTGTGGTGGACAGCGAGGTGGACGGTGAGGTGGACAGTGTGGTGGACAGCGAGGTGGACAGTGTGGTGGACAGCGAGGTGGACAGCGAGGTGGACAGTGAGGTGGACAGTGTGAGCTCTCACCACCGGCCGGTACGGCATCCACAGCAGCTTCTTGATTTTTCTTCCTTTGAAGAGGATGACCCAGAACCCCACCACCAGGACCAGGACCAGGACCACCACCACAGTCACAATGATGATGGTTGGTTTGGATTCTGCAGGGAGATCAGGGTCAGTAAAGGAGAACTGCACTAGAATGAGAGTCCACCTCAGATGAAGAGTTTCAGGGAGTCTGCGCCTCACTGACCATGAACAGTATTGACAGTGAGGACAGTGGACAGCAGTACCAGAACGAAGCAGGAGCAGCTACCTGACACGGGGACGAGCTCACACTGGACACAGCTGGACAGTCCAGCAGGTTTCTTGAATGTGACGTACTGCACCATGGCACAGTACCGCTGCCCCCCCTCCAGGTCCCCGATGGACCTCGACGAAGGAGAATCCTCCAGGTCCTGATGGAGAGGGACACGGGTTCAGATCAGTCTGATCAGCAGGAACCTTTCCTGTGTTCTGACCTGAGGAGACGTCTTACCTTCAGCGGCTCTCCCTCTTTGCCGAAGTAGATCCTGTGCTTTGCGTTGTCGGCGAGCTCCTGAGCCAGACTGTGGTTTCTGCTCAGGTGGACGGTCATGGACCCGGGACGAGCTGTCAGACTGAACTCAGGGCTGCAGGAGTCTCCTGGAGGACACGGAGAGAGCCGACAGTCAGGCTGCATCTCCACCATCAGCTACAGTCCTCAAATACAGCCTAAAACATGTTGTTTGAGCCCAGAGCTAAATACTGGACTGACCACAGGCTGGGATCATGTCACCAAACATTTTATGGTTTTTATCCAACATTTTGTTGTTTTCACACCAAACCCACTGGGTGAAATGACCCAGCATGTAATCAGTCCAACATTTAAACTGTTCTGAGGTAAAACAACCCAACATCTTTAGGGGGTAACTTCAATAATGTGATTAATAAAAATCATCAAGGCAAATTTCCTCACGCAGAGGCTTTGTTTAACCCAGCACTGCACAGCTGTTCACTCTGTTGATGCTGTAACATCAACATGAAACCAGCTGTCTGCAGCTGAAAGATGTTTCCACTGCAGTGGTCAGTGCTGCAGCCCCTCACTACCAAACATCCCCTCAATGCATCCAGTCCACAGAGCGGAGCCACAGCACAGGCCAGTGGTGAAGTTGGCAGATTAAGCAAAAGTGATTTCATGAGCTAACTGCTGTGCATTAAACATTTCTTAATCAACGTCACAGTTAATTGATGAAATGATGTTGAGCAGCTCCACTGTGCAACACCGCGACTCCGCCGAGCGCAATGATTCTGATGGAGCCAGGAAAGATTCCTGTGGGTGTTTTCACACCTCGCACCATGTGCTTCACACCCTGGTTACAATGGTTGACACCTCAACAATAACACCACAGGATCAGAGGCTCAGCTGAGCGGTGGAGGCGAGAGTCAGGCTGAAATCAGTCACATCCCGTCTGCGCACGGCCGCTCACAGCCACGTGTGACTTTCACCACAGCAGCAATACGAGTGGCTCACGTACGTGTGTGAGAGTGTGTGTGTGTGTGTGTGTGTGTGTGTGTTGCCGGCAGCATCACGTCTCTCACCGTGTTGGCTGCAGCCTTTCACCGGGACGGACTTCACGCCGTGTCGCTCCGCCCGCACACGCAGCATCACGCAGCCGTGCTCGCTCTGAGCTTTGGTGAAGGCGACATCGCAGGAGTTGGACAGGATCTGGGAGCAGGTGGGTACCACCCTCCACTCATCAGAGCCGTAACTATGGAGACAAACATCAACACTAATATCTGGACCCAGGATATGAACACAGTGTCATTTCTAAACACTGTTCATAGAGATGTATTAACACTCTTCTTTACTGTGTGGATCCATCACACTGAACCTTCAGGTCTCACCTGCGGTACTCCACAGTGTAGGTGACGCCCGCCTCCTGGGTGGACGGCGTCCACGTCATCTGCCATTTATTAACATGGATGTTGTGTGGCGGTGGCGGCGGCGGTGGTGTCGCCTCAGACAGTACTGGGACACATGGGAATGAACACAGGAGGTTAAAAGAATACATGCACAGGAGTAAAAAGAAGTATATCTCCCCCTGAAATGTAGTAAAGTACAAATAGCTCTATAGTACTTGAGTAAATGTACTTTTAAATGTTGTGAGGAATATTTTTCTAGAAATTACTCAAATGAAGGATTTTACAGTTGAATTATTGTGATTCACTTGTCAGACTGAGCAGAATGAAGAGTTTTAGACACATGATGAAGCACAGTATCTGACATTCACCTTTTAACGAAGCTAAAAGTTTTGTACAGTTTGCATTTCACTGCACATGACTGATTCTTCAGATCCTGTGATGCAATGATGGTAAACACTGTAATCAGCTTCCTCTTTATACACTAGAGGTGCAAAGATTAGTCGACAATAGAAACAGTGACAAACGTCTATTGTCACCAGACGTGTTTTCCAAGGGACAGACACATCTCCCTTCTTGTCCATCAGCTCAGCATGAACTAAGTGATACACTGGTGCTGATGGTGACACAGTAAAGAAAAGAATTACTACCAGACCAGAGGTTAGTTACAGCTCAGCTACAAACACTTCCCTCTTTACGATGCTTTCATTGTGTCTGCTGGAGATCTGAGGAGGTAAATACACTGTCTGTGGTTTTTACTTATTGGAGCTCATTAGTTTTTATTTAATTTTCTGAGATTATTTTGTATCCAAGTACTCCCTCCATCCCAATCCCACAGTCCACCATACTGCAGACTACAGCTGTCACGTGATCGGTCATTAACACAGACTGTGGTTAATACAGTTTACACGACGACTTTATTACAACAATAACCACCATCAGTGGATGTCTTTAAGATGCGTCTCACCATGTTCAGTCCACTTCCTCATTTATTTGATCACTTTCAGAGTCCCTGTTCGCGCCATGTTGATTGTGCAACTTTGACCTTTAACGTATTCACGACGTACAATAAAAAAATGATTAGATTTACTGAATTAAAACTTTATTTAAAGTCTGTGATACAACCATAGTAAACTGGCAGCAGTGTGTAACTTCATGTGGGTGTTGTTATGGTGAAGTTTTTACAGTGTGTGTGTGTGTGTGTTTAACTGCCCTCACATTTAAAGAAGGCTGAATTAATACCAGTAATAATGTCAGTGGTACTGTTAATAGTTTTACCATAATAATTAACCCATTTAGAAATGTGTGAGTGTGAGGTAGACTCATTAATGCCGAATTAACCACAGTAACTAGTAACCGTAAAATATATTATTTAAATCACGTTCAAATTGATGGTGAACTGTCAACATGGATTTAAGTTTAAAAATGGACGAATTTACAATGAGGTCTGGTTTGCTAGCTTAACACGTATTACACAATAATAGAGAGCGTCCGCTAAGATTAACGGTGGAGGCCCCAGTGTTAGCTGAGGTTAACTGAGGACATAACTAACTAACTGACTAGTTGTCTCACTCGCGTACACACGCCGAGGATGTTGTCTCAGAGCTAACGGCTAACCAGGCCAACTGCCTAATACCGACGCCCACGCGCTGCGGAGTTACCTCGGACCAGGACGTGGAAGCAGAGGACACAGACAAACATGGTGACGGACTCATTTCTCAGAGTCTCCGGACACATTAGTCTCCATCTGCAGCCGGGACGATGCTTCTCTGGACGGGGAAATGATTCGGAGCTGACCGTAGCTCTCCGTCCTCCGTGGGATGAAGGGCCTCCGTTTACTTCTTGTTTTCTGGCAGCAGATCATTTCCGGATACTTTCTGACACGCCCCGCCCCTTAAAGGGACCGTACCACAGATAAGACTTACTACTAATAATAATAATGTACCGTAGATTTAGGACGAGACTAATCAGACTAAAGTTTATCATCAGAAGTGGACAGCACTAAATACAACTGTGAACGACCACCAAGACGCATTGAGATCTGATCACTCAGACCGTATGTGGAGGAGGTCTGTGGATCAAGAATGAACAAACTCATCCTTTAAAACATCATTTTCTCAAACAAAATCCTCACAGAATAATATTAATGACTTAATAGGTGATTGTTTTCCAGTGTTTTAAGTTGACATGTACACGAGGGCAGCACAGTGGTGCAGTGCTTAGCTTTGGTTTGAGTCTCAGCTCCTTTCTGTGTTTTCCCTGTGCATGGTGCACTCCAGTTTCCTCCCTCAGTGCAAACCCGAAATGTAATCTAGTCAATAATGTAACAAAAGTGCTGAGCCCAAAATGTGAGAAAAAAAATGTAATAAAACCCAAACTGTAACAACTGGTCAATAATGTAACAGATGCTGAGACCAAAAAGTAAAAACTTTGCCCAAAATGTAACAACTTCTTACATTTTGGATCCATTATCACATTTTGGGTTTTATTACATATTTTTCCTTTTACATTTCAGGCTCAGCACTTTTGTTACATTATTGACCAGTTGTTACATTTCAGGTTTTATTACATTTTTTAAATGTAGCAGTTCAGGACGGTGTTACATTTTAGGTGGTTGTTACATATCGGGCTCTTACCAGGCTGCCTCTCACCTGTTGCCAGAAGACCCCGGTGACCCAGTTTGTATAAGATGACTGACTGACTGACAGCTACATGAATCATTAGCCTCCAACACTCGGTTCAACCTGTTGTCATGTGATGAGCTGCACCTCCTCTCCTCACCAGTAGGGGGCGACATCTACCAGCAGGAGTCCTGATCCTGAGAACCACTTCAGGACCTTCATGGTGAAACACTGAGACAGTTTGTGAGAGCAGGACTAAAGATTTACAGTTTTATTTGTTTAAAACATCTTCAGAGAAAGAAAGAGGCCGTCTCCCTGTGACTGGACAGACTCAGAATCTTCAAACACACAGTTTGTAAGGTTCACATATTATTATAATTATTATTATTATTAATAACGATGTCTTCTGTGGTGTGTAATCAGCTGGACAATAAACCAGAAGAGACAAACCAAACCCCTGAGAGAGGGATTTCCATTTTAATACTGAAGTAGCAGAAGAAGAGGAAGAAGGAGAAGGAGAAAGAGGAATCTGTGGTTGCTGCTGCTGGCTCACAGTTTATTGAGAAAACCACAATGTGAGAAATGTAGCATCACATTTATTTTATACTGGGAACAGAGGCTGAACCATCCAGGTCACAGAAGACAAAACACAGAGACACAGAGAGAAGTGTGGACACATGAAGACAGAAAACAGTGAGAAGCTGGGTGTTGTAAATCTCTGATGAGGACAAACGTCTTCAGTCTGTCTCCTGCTGGACAGATGATGCCTCTGTCTCTTCCTCCAATCTCTGTAACATCAGCAGGTGAGAACACAAAGCAACATCAAACCGAGCAGTGCTGTCTCAGCTGGGTGTAGTCTGCAGCCTCACCACTGGGGGGCAGTAAGCTCACAGTGTCCATATGCACTGATAATGAAGGACAGGCAGGCCTCCACTCCCCTCTGTGAACCCTCTGGCTCCCTCAGGGTTTCTGAGACAGAGGAGATAAGACCTTCACTCAGACAACAGGAAGGCTTTGTACTGATGTTTGTGTGTCTGACACAGTCAACAGACAGGGAATAAAGATCTTTTTATGAAAATAAAACAGCTTTATTTTTCAGTGCTGAACTTTTTCTTTACGTTCTGGGCACACAGTGGTGTGTGTGGGCCTTCCACGCTCGGTTATTATTCCACTCGTGTCATTAGTCAGCCTGCTGCCTGGCATCTGTGGGCTTTTGGTTTCACTTCCACTTTGACTCAGATGTGGGGGTTTCCAGGACGGAGGTGAACCAGCCTCAGCCACAGATAATGGATCATGGACAGGATGGTCAGAGATGGATGGATGCAGCAACAGTGACATCACACCGCGGTTTGTGGACTGGTGCTTTGAATTTTTGGACTTTACTTTATTGTGACGCCGCCACCTGTCAGTCAAACCTGTTCAAACTTATTACAGTTAAAATGTTGGGTTTTATATGTAAATTCACCCCCTGTACAGTGGTTAAAAAATTAGATTATGATGCACACACCTCCATCAAGTCCTCCATCACAGTCCAGCTGTACAGATGTTGGAGACTGAACACTGTCGCCCCCTGGTGGTGACATAGCAACACTATCTCGTTAAAATATTACATTATAACAGGGATTTACCTCTGATTTAATTTAACCTGAGCGGTGCTGCTAACAGCAGCTTGATTGACAGGAAGATGGAAGGATGCTATTGGTTGGAACGGTTTTGAGCAAGATGATGAAAGTCACATGATTAGTTTTCCTTTTCAACCAGGAAGTAAATGTGATTGAGCTTTGATTTAAGAACAGAAACAAAGGGAATTGTTATAACTTTGTTTCAGTGAGTGAACAGTATTAGCAGAGATCAAATCTAAATCATTAAAGATGCTTTTTTACTTTCAGGTGGATTTTCTCTTGTGGTTTGTTGGTTTCTATGCAAATATGGTAGTTTCAGTCTCCAGATCACTGTCTCACATTTCTGTTTCCACCCTCACTCCTCCACAGGGGACATGTCACATGTGGGAAACACACACACACACACACACACACACACACACACACACACACACACACACACAGGTGTGATGATACAATAAGACATAACTAGAACTCACTGTTAGTGAGTCAGAGTGAGTCTGTGGTGACTCTCACTCTTTATATTTCACTCAGGAAATCTGGAAATTCATTTTGTGTAACTGCAGGATTTTATAAGACTGTTTTGAAACTTTTACCATATATGGTTCTTGGGGCGGGGTTAGTCTGACAGCTCTGGTCTCCAGTGATTGACAGCTGGTTTGGAGACTCATTCAGCAGTGAACTCCAGTCTCATCCTCATTGGACAGTGTCCTCAGCTTCAAGGGTCAGACCCACCTCCTGACTCCTCCCTTTATATCCAAATATGGTCACTTCCTGCTCCAAACCACCAACATGGCCACAGTCAGATACCAAACTCCTGGTTTCAGAATAAGAGTCCACAAACCAACGGGTGACGTCACGTTAGCTTTGTCCAGTTTATGAACAGTCTGTGGTTATACTGCGTCATGGAGAGGTGGGAGGCCATTTTTGTAGTCCACTGAAGTTACTAAATATGGTAACTTGACCGATAAAGGGTTAAAGACTCATGTTTGTTCAAAATAATAATATTCACTTCAAATTCTATCACTATGTTCTTGTTTATTATTTATTGAGATGTTGCTCTGCACAAATTAATATTTCACAGGTTTTAGTTGGTTTAACACAAACTGAGGAAAAACCTTTACCACAGATTCAGTCAATGATATAATGAACAAGAAGTGTTGTCCAGAAAATACTTTGATAAATCCTTTAAAAAGATGATTTTCATCTTTTTAATGATTTATCAAACTGAGGAATCAGATGAAAACTGCTGCCACTAAATGAATCTGAGGGTTTTAGACATGTAACAATTCAATAATTAATATGATTGGTGGTGATTTTGGTCCCTAATTAACATTTCTTTTGCTCCAGTTTCTCAGTTGTGATGTTTGTCTGATTTTTGTGACTTTCTTCCCTTTTTTTTTTGATTGGGGATCATTGTGGCTGTTACATGGATTTTTAGTAAGATTGTACTTTTACTCAGATGTGTCATTTTTACTCTTGATGCATTTTGCACCTCCTGGACCTTCAGGGCAGAAATGTACAATAACTGGTATTAAATCATACATGAATATTTCTTTCTGCTTTTTCCATAAATGACTTCAACATTTTCAGTAAATGTCAGATCCTGGAAACCCTCCTGATGAAGAGCTGTGAGCAGAGACAAACCAACAGTGAGACAGCAGCTTTGGTATCAGAGGTGATTTATTTCCAGTACGATTGTCGGCTGTAGAAGTGTTGAGTTGGTGGATGTGGCACCGACATCACCGCTGAGTTTTCTTTACACCGGTTACACTGCTTCACAACAGCTGTATATACAGATCCAACAGATGTGGGATGAAACCAGCCCGGTGATCTGAGGACACGAGCAAACATCCTGAATGTTGTGGTGTTTCTGTATCACCATCAGCTCGCTCCTTTCGGTCACATCCTGACTCCTCCAGAAACAGGAAGCAGCTGAAAGAGGAAAGCTGCACAGTAAACAATGCTCGGTTGTTTTAACTCACGACTGGGTGGACACGTCCCAGGGTCCTGTTGGTTTTACTCAATGTTGTTTTTTTTCCAACATTTTTCAGCATTTTCTTGTTGTTAATGCCCAAGATGCCCAGAGCCAAACCAAAAATATATGGTAACTATTATTAATATTAATATCAACCCAGCATGAAGCTGTTCTAATATTTACCCAGCCCTGGGTTACAACAACCCAACATTTTGTATGGTATACTCAATCAACTGTACAAGTATAAGTACACAGAGCAGACAGGTATTTGTTGAAGTGGTAGAATGTGATGTGTGAAGATAGGAACCAAAGTAGAAATAAAAAAGCATCTTTGACACAAATATAAAATGAGTAATTAGAGCAAACAAAAACAAATACAGCAGCACGATTCTATAAGAATCATTCATGGAAGAATAAAAAGACTTTTCAATGCAGTAAGAGACACTTGAAACAGAAAACTTGCATTGATAACAGTGAGTAATGACAAGCTGCTTGTTTTCTTCTGTTAGACACACACACAGCACTGATGGATTTATCATGAGTCTGTGGAGGGATGTCCCCAAGCAGCTGTTTCTGCTTTAAACGTCCTGCTCTGTTTACACATGCTCTCTGCTTCAGCTCTCAGCAGGATTCAGATATCCCTCTGTTACAGGCAGTGACCAGCACCACCTCAGACCAGCAGTGAATAACTACCTGCATCTACATCCATGGTGGAGGAGCCTCCCACTGACCTCCACTGTTCTCAGGTTTCACCAGAGCGGTCACTTCATCTTTTACATATGGTCCATGGTCAAATGCTTCAGTCTGGACAAACAAACAAGCTACAAGTGTGTTCAGTTGTTGCTACGGCAACGTCACACCAGGAGACTGGCAGCTGCTGTAAACAGTTAGCTTAACGAGCTAATGAACATGTGGGCTGTTCACACTGGAAATCATGAGTGAATACAAAGACGTGAATCTGCATCAACCAATCACAGCTGAGATTCCTGGGAACTGGTGAAAACTGGTGGACGAAGGTGAGATCAACTCAAACCACTCTACAGCTGTTGGCTAAAAACCAGCGACCACGACCCTCTAATGGGGGTGATCCCGGCTTCTCACGTCCACATGTCGATGTCTTTGAAATGTTGGTTAGCACCTTGTATGGCAGCCATGTTTCCAATGATGTGTGTGTGACAGGGGAAAGTGTGTGAAGCTCTCTGCAGGCCTGAGCTCAGGCTGGAAACCTAATTGCGGTTTGGATGATATCTGTTCGACTGATTACTGAGGAGAGGTGAACAGTTTAAATCAAAAGATTCTTAGTTTGGGTCCCGCCTCCTGCAGACACATCACTGACCTCACCTCAGACCTCAGCACAGAAATCGTCTTCAACCACACGCTCTAACCAGGAACCACGGTATTTAGAGCGCCCTCTGTTGGATCACCAGCCAAACTACTTGCAATGGTCTGATGTGGTTATTGAGAGGATGCAGCTACTCTATGAACTGTGACGATGGCGTGGCAGTTTTGGACCATGTCTGCTGGTCGTGCTGCTGTTTGTCAGCTTTTGTTAAGACTGTACATCAGGTTTTCTTCAAGGCTCTCAGGCAGGTAAAGCTCGTGCAGTCTGATGCAGTCGCCCTGCAATGCAACCGCTTCATACAGTATGCAGTACGGATCTCACTGATGGTGCATTTCCACTGGTGCTGCCTCGCCCCGCCCCGGATCGGACCACCTCGGCTGCGTTTCCATTACTGAGGACAGTCCGTCCTCCGTGCAGCCGCTCCTCAGATGGAGGAGGAAACAGTTGATCTTCAGAATAACAGTTGTGGTGTCACAGAAACAGTTTGAAGATTGTTTCAGATGAGAAATGATTTGGTTTTACTTCAAATAGGTTTATAATTCATCAAGTTAGATCCTGGTTAAAAACTTCCACTGGTGTTTTCAAAGATCTGAGCTCTGGCTCCAACCTCCATCAGCTGTTGGTCCGACCGGGCGCTCAGAGCTCACATTTTTTCAGGTGATTTTAAATAAAGGTTTAGCGTTGCAGTGAAGCCTGTTACTGTAGATTAAACTGATCTATTCAGTGGTTTTCCCACAGAGCAGAAACTTGTTATTCTGACTATAACTGTGCAGACTGTCGGCTGCAGGTACAAATGTTTCTGTGGCGCATAGTGATGATGCAATGACGATTCCGACCAATAAGATTTTAGTACCTGCTCGTACCTGACCGGGTACTGTTGTTGGAGCTGCAGGAGAGGAGGAAGTAAGAAGTCGTGGCACCAGTGGAAATGCACCCTGAGAGATTCCCCCTGTAACAAGTGTTGAGCTCCACACTGATGTGATGAAGGAGTGTTTACTGCAGGACTGCTGCATCACTGCTTCACTAACATCTAATGTTGTGTGCACCCTCCTGCTGGAGAGCCCACTTCACCAGTTTGTGTAATTAATGCAAATTAGTGAGCGCTGCAGACTGAAGGAGTCACTCAGTAGGAAAACAGGAGGAAGGTACAACACATCTGAGTCCAGCAGTACTTCCTGTTTGGAGGTAAAATGACCAGGATGTGGAGGCTGAGAAGCAGCTGTGCAGCGAGCTGAGTCAACAGTGAGGTGGTTTGTTATCAGTGTGAAGCTGTCCACACAGAGCCACAGCAGAGTCCTTCGAGTCTCTCTCTTCCACTGGGACATAAAACTCAGACACCATCTTGCTCTCCTTGCTGCACAGTGACGGGTGGAGAAAACAAAGGCACGCTGCACATTCCAACAAACCCTCGGGAACGCCGTCCTCGCTTCGCGTTCTTCAGACGCACATGTCCACGATGCCTTCATCTGCCATCACAGGTCCGCCGCTCTTCAGCTCTGGAGCCATCTCCTGCATCTTCACCTGGTCCACGGGGAACTTCCCGCTGTCGTCCACGCCCACGAAGACCCGGCCGCTGCTGGGCTGCTGCTGGTTGGAGCTGCCGCCGGAGGAGTAAACTCCAGAGTCTCCACTGCTGCTGCTGTCCTGACGACTGTGTCGACCACTGCAGACACACAGAGGACACACAGAGGACACTCACTGACTGTTCTGCAGGTGACACACAGGTCAACACACAGGAGCCTCAGACAGACCTGACACACTGCAGGAGCACTACTACTGTACTTCTAATGGGTTTAACATCTGTCTTTGGGGTCTGACTGTGACCCCGACATCATTAGAGACCCAGCTTTCTATTGAGTACTGGTTTATATACCTGCTGTCTGGCTCCAGGCCCGATGGGGGTGCTAGCTGGTCCTCAGGGGGAGGGTGGTGGATTTCCAAGATGGCTGGTTCAGGACAGACCACCACAGTATCACACAGCAGCTCGGATTCTGAATCCGGGGTGAGGAGGCGAGGAAGGTCCGAGCCAGGAGAGTCACAGAGATACTGGAGGAGGAGGAGGAGGAAGAGGAGGAGGAGAGGTCCATCAGTCAGTGTGATGAACCAACAACTATTGAACTAAAACTACATCAGCAGGACCAGTGTTATTCCAGAGTGTGAGCAGTGATGACATGTGACGGTGTGGCGTGCTGCGGCTGCATCGTACCTCCTTGAAGTGTGGGGGCAGCTGGTTGGGGGGGTACAGGGTTTCCTTGACCTTCTTGTGGAACCAGAAGATGCAGACGATACTCCCCAGGACGAGGAGGAAGGAGAGCGCCACGGCAGCAAGGAAGTACAAACAGATCTCCCACCAGGCTGTAACACCTGTGTTAGAGTCACACACACACACACACACAGACACACACACACACACAGACACACACACACACAGACACACACAGACACACACAGACAAAGTTGAAGA
>OOFC01044136.1:0-14893 GCA_900323345.1 Pseudochromis fuscus | reverse complement strand
AGCAGGATGTTATCAGGATAATTACCAGGATGGTTATCAGGATGATTAGCAGGATGGTTAGCAGGATGATAATCAGGATGGTTATCAGGATTATTAGCAGGATGGTTAGCAGGATGTTATCAGGATAATTATCAGGATGGTTATCAGGATGATTAGCAGGATGGTTAGCAGGATGGTTATCAGGATGATTAGCAGGATGATTAGCAGGATGGTTATCAGGATGATTAGCAGGATGATTAGCAGGATGGTTATCAGGATGATTAGCAGGATGATTAGCAGGATGGTTATCAGGATGGTTAGCAGGATGATTATCAGGATGGTTAGCAGGATGGTTAGCAGGATGGTTATCAGGATAGTTATCAGGATGGTTAGCAGGATGATTAGCAGGATGGTTAGCAGGATGTTAGCAGGATGTTGTCAGGATGGTTAGCAGGATGGTTAGCAGGATGATTAGCAGGATGGTTAGCAGGTTTCTGCAGAGCTTGATGATGAGCTGATCATTTGAATCAGGTGTTGGAGGGAAACATCTAAAACCTGCAGGATGGGGACCCTCGAGGACCAGGATCAGGCACCACTGGTCTAGAGACTTTTTTCCCATGTGGTCCCTCCTCAGTCTGTATCTGTCTCCTGTCAACTTTCTTCTTCACACATGTCATTAAAACAAATAGAATGAAAATCAAAGTCCAAGTCAAGTTAGTTTTATTTACAAAGCAGTAATTAATAAATCATAAATCTGTCTCCTCTGGGTTTACAGTGTGAACAGCACCGGTCCCAGTAACGAGAAATAAAGACAAACAGGAGGATCAACAGAAATGATATAATCACTTCCACTATATAAAAACTTTAGTGGATTAAACCAAAATGATGTGCATGGCTGTAAACAGCAGGTCAGTGTGGAGGCTTATATCCTGCAGTGATGAGGTAACTGTTCAGCTGCTGGAAGCAACATTAAACCAGGAAAGTCTGGATGAAAAAGAGAAATGAAAAGTGTGAATGATGATGATGAAGATGTGATCCAGTGTGAATGTGTGCAGCTGTGCAGCATGAGTCTGGGTGGAGGTCGGAGCAGAGGAGGGTGGGATGGAGGATGATGGGGGGGTGGTGTTACAGACACGCTTGTCTTTGATAGCTCAGGTGGTCATCACCTCAGGGGAAAGAGCGTTAATGGGCATTCTCAGCAGCAGACAAGCACAGGCTCGTGCTGCTCTGCTCTGCTGCTATAAACAGGGGGAAGTATGCATCATTAGATTAAGGCTAACTGCCTGCACTCAGCCCTCACCATACAGTAGCACAGGGCTCAACCTCTGGTCTCCTCTGATTGGCCGGTCAGAAGTTGGTCCAGTGGCTCTGCCCTGTGATTGGTCATTTTGTGATTAAGTGATGTGTCAGGTTTCAGCAGTTATACAGGATTTGATGATGGACCATTGACACAACATCTGAATTAGAGACAACAGAAAAAAATACAGATGTGGTGAAGAAGGACGAGCACAGAGAAAATATGACTTCAACAGGTTAAAGTAAAAGTTCAAACCATTGGTATGATGCTGGTTTCAGGGCTGATGGAAAAGTAAAAGAACAACAGCAACACAGAGCGAGACAGACAGGAGGAGAGTTGAGAAACACAGGGACAGGAATTTGCCTGAGAGGAGAATGAAGGAAGGTATGTGAGGTTGCTGTCACTTTGAGGCGCCTGATAGCTCAACCTGGGTGTCATCTTATCACACTGATCCTCATGTTGCACCATATACCCAGTACTCCACCTCTGAGGACACAGCTGATCATGCACAGAAACCTCTGACCATCCCTGAGACATCAGCAGAGTCCTGCTTCCTGTGAGCAGGACAGAGGAGACGTCCAGCCCTGAGGGAGGTTGGAGAAGACAGCGAGGCTCATCCCTGCAGCAGTGCATTGACCTGGAGGAGAGATGCTCCATGGGTGGGAAGATTTACTGGAGTCTTAATCACAGGTCGACACCTCGGCAGCAGCCTGTCTGACCAATGGGAGCAGAGCTGCAGATGATGCGCTGCCTTGTTAACTGCCACTCTGACAGAATGTAATGCCAGACATCTGTGGCATGTGTGACTTTTGACACTACAAACTGTGTTTTCCACTTTCTGGAAGTTGCTGCACTGACTCACTACAAACTGGGCTTACACCTGCAGGACGGTGTGTGTCATCACAGCTCCACAGACGTACAGCTGAGAGGGTGAAACTACACAATCAGGGTTGAAGCTTAACTAGACTGTGAAGATATTTCTTCCTATAGGATCAATGTCCGTGAAATGTTGTAAGAACTTTAATGATCTTCCACTTTTCAGCTCACATCCTCGTTTATTAAGTTTATGTACTTCCTGTTAAGTGTTAACCTTGGTCTGTCTGTCTGTCTGTCTGCAACATCATTGGAAGCTACTGAACCTGTATTGATGATTTATTTAGTGATATGATATCAAAGGAACAACAGATTATACTATGGGCACCATCAGAGGATGACCTCCTGTCAGAAAAAAAGTCCAGTCTCATCCACATTGGACCGTGACCTCAGGTTCAAGGGTCAGACCCGCCTCCTCAGTCCCTCCTTCATATCCAAATATGGTCACTTCCTGCCCCAAACAACCAACATGACGATGGGTGACGTCACACTTGCTTCGTCCGTTTGTATAAACAGTCTCTGGGATAAATGCTTTAGCAGGAAAGTTCCAATGTTTCACCACAAGAGGGCAACAGTGTTCAGTGTGTAGCACAGCTGCTGTTTGTCAGGTGAAGGTTGGTGCTGCAGGTTTCATCAAACTCTGATGATGCTGTGTTTTCATTGTCAACTTTTCCCCATTTTAGAACCACATTGAAGCCAATTTCCAGTCATCACCTGTTCACACAGTGTGTTTGACATGTGATGACACTGTCCAGGAGGATTACTGTGATCAGTGTCATTTGTAGCTGATTCACTGGAGCTGTGATAAAAAAGGGCCTCCCCAATTTAAGTGGTGAAATTTCACAATATTGAGCAAATGAATTTGCAAGATGCAACAGGTACTGTGCTGCTTTCATGACTGTCTGCATACCAGTGTGACCACAGTCTAACTATTACTCTCTTTATCTCTGCCCCTGCGGCACAGGGGAGAAAACCCTGTGTTCTCGCTCCAACAAAAACTTTTCCTCCAAACTTCTGTGGATATGTACATTTGTTTGTGTTTACCCCGACAGCAAAGTCTGTTTGTGGCGTTTACAGGAAGCAAAGAGAGAAAGTGTCCGGACACAGTGTCAGTGGACCTGCTGCTGCCCACCACCTGAGAGCTGCCAGTGTTTTCTTACAGAGATTGATGCCTGTGTGTTTATCTGCTGTAAATCCTGCTGTACGTGGCAGAGAGCAGCTTCCCTCTGACTGACAGCTGCTCAATATTCTTATTCAGAAACACAAGCAGCAATCAGCATAAATCATGTCATTCACTGCACTTTATACGCTTCAAGAAATATTTTTTTAACGACAGGTTGATTTGTTGTTATTTCTGTCTAATTGTCTGACTTGTCACTGATGCACACGCTTATGACTCACAAGCAACACGCCCACATAATGGTCCTGGTGCAGTGGGAAATTTCCCTAACTCCTCACAATATCTCCTCACAATAACTCCTCACAATAACTCCTCACAATAACTCCTCACAGGGAGCCAGAGGAGCTGATGCCCGCTGCCGTCTGCAGATGCATTCTGGGAAACATCACCTCCTCGCATATGGACGTTTTTTTTTTCCAGTTGACAAAGAAAAAGCTGCAGTGGAAAATGTCATGAAGTGAAACAGTGTCAGTGATCCTCTCAGACCAGGACTCTGCAACCCTGGTCCTCGAGAGCCCCTATCCTGATGTTTCCCTCTTCCAACAGCTGATTCAAATGATCAGCTGATCATCCAGCTGCAGAAGCCTGAAGAGTCCTGCCTCAGACAGACTGTGCACAGTAACATCAGCTGCATGTATGTGCTCGTACCTTTGACCCAGATCAATGAGAAACATGCATGATGATCATCCTCATTAAGACACTGAGCACTGAGTGTTGCTGCTGTAGTCTCATATGGTTCATGGCATCATCACAGAGTCCAGTCCAGCACCAGTACAATCTACAACCTGCAACCTGCTCAGTAAACACAAAGAGAGAGCAGCACATAACATATTTGGACACAAACAGTTAATCCTCTGTGATACAGGCCTGCACACACACCGAGGTTAATGGCTCAAGGAAAAGGAGATTTTTAAATTTCTATATAAATAACATCAGTATCTGTAATAAAGGACATTATTCCAGGTGCTCTCTGGACAGTAAACAGGTTTTCTGGACACAGCTCTTCAGAGTCACATTTATCCACAACCTGGTTTCTGAAGACCTGAGAGGTGATGATGATGATGATTATTATTATTATTATTATAATAATAATAATAATAATGGGAAGATGATGACGGTCTCCTGGCTTCCGCCTCCGCCCCCCACTGTTATTCAATGGAAGAACAAACTAAAAGAAGTGGATCTGATGGAGCAAACAACTGAAAACAGACTTATTTATGAACAAATGGTCTTCAATTCAAGATTATATTTCAAACTGATTTTTGGTTTATTCATCTACACCTGATTGAGCTTCTCTTTTCATTGTAATCCTGGATACTGTCTGTCTGTATTTCATGAACACAAGAAATACCATAGTATACATAGATATATAAAGTATATCTACACTGTACCTGTGATATTTTTGGAAACGTTTTTGTAGTTGTATGATGTAACCTGCACTAAAGAGTTTAAATAAAACAAGTTAAAAAAAATGATGATGATGATGATGATGATGATGATGATGATGATGAATATTATTATTATAATCATAATCATAATCATAATAATCATAATAAACTTTATTTAAAGAGCACTGTCCAAATCAAACATTACAAAGTGCTTTACATTAATAAAATAAAGAAAAATAAAAATACAATAGTGGGGACACAGGGTGGGAAACTGTCCTCACGTCTCCTCAGACAGATGTCTTCAGAGTGTGGACACTGAGGGTCCAGGACTGGTCCACTGCAGCAGGTCCTGAGCCTCCTGTCCACTGGCAGCACATGCTCCTGCAGAGGTAACGTCCTGCAGCTTATTAGTAGGAATGAGGTCAAACTTTGAAACAAAACCTGGTAACAAAGACCCACTCTGGAAGAGGTGGACACATTATGTTATGAAGAAAGGTTGAAAAAACCTCAACAAATTCCTGAGATAAAAGTGGAGAAAATGACATGTCATGAATGTGATCATTGTTTCCTTTCCTTTGGTGTTTCACATCATAAACCTCCGGGAATGCAGCTGCATCAGCGTTTGAGCTTTGACTAAATCCATTCAGACTCTTTGTTGTGCAGTCATTCAGATCACACTGCCACATATGTGCAAACACACACACACACACACACACACGAAGCACCACACCTCAGTTATCAGTCATCTAGTTTGGGTCTGATAACCGTGATGCACACACAGCACAGAGCCGTGCAGCTCCAGCTCCTTTCACTGGCAGCCTCTGTGCTCGCCTCTTTCTCTCCCTGTGTCTCCACAAAGCTCAGAGGAGACTATCAGTCACCATCCATCTGCACATATCAGATGCCCTCACGGTAAAATCTCACACCCTCGCTGGAAGATATAGTGACACTGTGAAATATTATTCCATATCTACCGCTGCCAGCTTTGTTTGGTTGTTACCACGTCTTCTGCCTCCTGAAAGAAAAATGGAGGCCGGCCTCGGCGACGGCGCTCAAAGGAATAATTCAGCTGTGTTTATGGAAAGAGCCTGGAGTGCATTGGAGACACGGTGTCTCCTTTGAATGTGATGGGGAGTTGAGATCAGACCTGGAGCTACTGTACAGCTCAGGAGCTGTTAGTCTGATCAAACAGCTGCCAATATGAAAAGGACTCCACATCCTCTCAGCACCCGGGGCTGTGTGAAATCAACACAGCCTCTCTGCTCTGGAAACATTTTTTCATAATTGCATTTAATTCTACGTTAGGTGTCCCCACGGTGCCACTGCTCAGGTCGGGGCTAAGCTGCAGGAGCTTCCCAGCCTTTGTCATCGGGGCTTTCTGCTCATTTAGAGACAGCGTCATTGATCCGACTCTAAGAGCAGACATTAAGGTGGATCCCAGCTACTGTCAATATTTGAATCATTCCCATGAGCGCAGCCTTTCAATCGATTACATTATGAAATCCTCTGTGAATCAGACTTCTTGGGAAATGGATCTTGGTTAAAAGTCTTTAATGAGAGAGGGAATCCCCGTCTGAAAAAACCTGTCATTGTTTTATTAAGATAGTCTTTCATTTCATTTCTGTTGCGTCTCGGAGAAGCTTAAAGTGTGAAAGCTCATTACAGCGATGACACTGCTGCTGCGTCTCCTCCGTCTCACAGCTGCAGCTCCGAGATCTGTGAAGATAGTTTCAGCAGAAACATGAAGACAGTGAAGTGTCTGTGACGGGACCTGGACTCAGGACGTCTGGATCCTCCTGGTGACACGAGGGAGAGACTGAAGCAGGTCGACATGTTGGGAAGCTCTGTGAAGGTGCACAGACACACTCATGCCTCCACTTGTATGCATGTGTTCAGTCACACACACACACACTCACATAAAAGCGAGGAATGACAGTGCTTCTTTTGACTTTCAAATTAAAGGATGGATTCATTATAGGCTTATAAAGTCAGCTTTGAAAAAAGAATGAGGCTGTTGTGAGATTAGTATCAAATCTTCATGAAGAATAACTAATTATGGGGTAATTTAGAGCAATATCAATACAGCAAAGTAAAATGAAATTAAAGCGTTGTGTCCTCGTACCCTCATCTCAGCCGTTTACACTTCTGGGAAAATGCAGTTTGGAGCAGATAAGAGTGATCATGTTGCTGCAGAGGTCTCTCTCTCTTTCATTAGCACATGCCAGGACTCACTGTTTGTAATTTGTTCATCATTTGTATATGAGAGCATCAAATATAAACTGATTGTCTTGAAGAACTTGGAGAGTTGCCATCATAGCAGTTTATGGTGGAGTTGTGTACATGTGTGAGCCCCAGTAGGTGTTGTGTGTGTGTGTGTGTGTGTGTGTGCTCTCCAGCAACATGTGTGCTGCAGGCCTCAGGGCAGTGCAGGGAGATGTACATTCCTTTCTGCCTGATTTCAGGACAACTCTCATCTTTTTATGCACCGAGCTGATCAGCAGGAGGAGTTTCCCCGATCGAACCAGGAGCAGTAACAGCAGCAGTCAGCTGATCAGTCTGAGGTCACACTGATCAGTCAGCTGATCGGTCTGAGGTCACACTGATCAGTCAGCTGATCAGTCTGAGGTCACACTGATCAGTCAGCTGATCGGTCTGAGGTCACACTGATCACTGAGGAGAGAGGTGTGGAGAGGAGGAGACAGAGATGTGGTGTGGGTGGTGGAGGACACAACACACAACACACAGCAATATACAACACACAGCAACACACAACATACATCAACACACACAACACACAACAACACACAGCAACACACAACAACACACAACATACATCAACACACAGCAACACACAAATACACACATACAACAACACACAGCAACACACAACAACACACAACATACAACAACACACAACAACACACAGCAACACACAACAACACACAGAAATGCTGGCAGCACATGTGTGTATCTCTGAGACGTGGTGCAGGCAGGTCACCAGCAATAGACACACAAAGACACACACACTCATGCACACACACAGGTACACACACAGAGGGCAGCTCTGAGCAACAACTCCGTGGAAGTGAAGCTACAGTCTGAAGATACACATCTACAGAGAACACCTGATCCTCACACTCACACTGGACCTAGCAGACACACAACATACACACACACAACACACAGAGCAGTGTTCTACTCTCCTGATAGTGGATACGTTGTGTTGATGATTTGCTGTGTGAAAGGTTCAGTTTGTACAACCACCTAACGATCCATGCACACTACACACTACATGTTGCAGTGTTAAAGTGTGTGTCTGTGCAGGTTTATTGGTCAACAGCACAGAGCACAGTCTCACTGATGCAGAGGACCTGGACCCACAGACTGAGTCCCTCAGATCAGGAGGTCCTGGACTCAGCTGACTGGACTGATGGAACTGGTATCAGATATACAGACATTAAATTAGTGCTTAGCAACAGTTACATCAGTGAAACATCATCTGAAGATAATAACCAGTTCAATGCAAAGTGTAATGCTAATCTGTTAGCATCCAGCTGCAGTACTGTGGTAAGCTTCACATATACTGTGGACTCAATGGACTCAATATAGACAAAACATGAACTCAATATAGACGTGGACGAAACAAGTGGGCTAAAAAATGAAGCCAGAAGTGCAACACAGTGTAATACCACCAGCAGCCACCAGGTGCTGCTCCAACTGACTTCAATCCAAACATCCTCATCTTCATCCTGAAATATTCATCAATACATTTCTCCACAAGTCATTCTGATGTCATCAGATAAAGTCAACTCTTCTTCTAAGAGATCTGGGGGGAGGAGTTAGGGGCGGGGCTAGTCTGATTGACAGGTGGTCCATCTGGAAAAAAAACATCATTAAGTAGGGGCGTGGTCAGCTGGATCTACAAGCCTGGTCTCCAATCAGAGCACAGCTGAACTCCAGTCTCAGGTACCTCAGGTTCAAGGGTCAGACCCGCCTCCTCACTCCTCACTCCTCCCTTCATATCCAAATATGGTCACTTCCTTCCTGCAGATCTCTGGGCTTCAGAGCAGGATCCACAAACCAGCAGGTGATGATGTCACACCTGCGTCGTCCACCTCAACAGACTGTGGTCAGTATCTGACCAAACAGCTCCTCACAAAAATTGTGTAACTGACATTGTTACAAGCGCTGAGGTTGCCATGACAACCCGGTAAGTCTAGCGAACTTAACGGTTAGAAAGTTACTTTTATTTACCGTTGAAATATTTGTTTGTGTTGAAGTTTGGTTAGTTGTTGTCGAAAAATTATCAATATTTCTGGGTGTAGTTTTGTTTGATTTGTTTGTCCTGGTGTGTGAAATCGTTGTGGGTCACGTGACTCGGGGCGGAAGTAAGATGCAGCGCGTGAGAGAGAAGAAGAGTGAGAGACAGCGGCAATATTTTGACACGGTAACTATTAATTTTATTAAGTTTCAGAGAAGCGTTAAAGTGTTTGTCTATTGATGTTTGTGATTGAAAGTGTTATGTTGTTCATAGTTTTCACGCTGTACCATCAAAGAGTATCTGAGCGTGGCTTCTTAATAACCAGCAGTAATAGCTTGAAGGAGCAGTTTTGTGAGTTTGCTGATGAGTTACGACCCGTTGCTGTGAGGAGCTTTGCATCGTTACTGAAAAACCGAGAAGATGACGCAGTCCTATTTACTTTGGCTCGGTGCTTATCTGCGGTGGTGAGGCTCACAGCGCTGGGTGGCCCCCAAAGGTTCCTGAGAGTCAGACCTGGATTTAACACTGTGACTATCACGTCTCAGTCGAGCTTTGAAGTTTCAAGACCGGAAAACATTTTATGATCTTATGTAACTGTGGTGCTCTTTCTTTAAATCAGGTGACCTTGATGGGAAGAGATCAGAGCTCCACACAGCCTGGTCAGAGGTACCACACCTGCTCCTCAACCTGCTGACCCAGGCCTGACTCCAGGTGCAACATGTTTGTGCATTTTCTTCAGACGTTTAACTACGTGGCCTTTTCCCTTTTTGCACGACAGTCTATTCAAGCAGTTTGCAGCTTCCTCTGTGGATGAGTATTTTTACCTGCAGGGCTGTGTTTTCTGTGTTTTTGTTCTACTCTGCCTCATTGACTCTGATATGGGCTTCCTGAATGGGTTATCTTCAGACTTGTTCCCACAGGAGCTGATGACTCAAAATGATTTCAAAGATGCATGATGAGAATTCAGATCTTTGAGGTCTGAAACAACTGGATTTGTTGCAATTGATCCTGGAGACCCTGATCAGACCTTCACAGTGGGACAGATGCAGCAGACACACAAACAGAGGCTGAGACTAAATGTCAGAGCAGCAGAGTTTCTCTGCTCTGTGCAGATCAGAAGCTCCTGAGGCCACGGTGTCCACACCCACAGCACGTCTCCACCCAGAAAACACAACGTGGATGAATAAATGGACATGAACACAAGACTCCAGAGCTCACAGTGTCAAACATACACTGTCATGAACACATCATTAACGCTGTCTTCAGGAGGTGTGGCTCAGGGGATGGTGATGTTCAGCCTTTTTAATCTGGACCCAACGTGTGGTCAGCAGCTGAAGTCTTCACTGTCATGTCCCCCTCAGCTGGATCCTAATGACTGTGGTGATGATTTTTCCATCATGAGGATGAGGTTTGGGTTTTTGTGACATTTGAATCTTTCCAGTACTTTGATTTATGACAAAATAACTTCAGAAATATAAAGAAGATACATTTTCCTTCACAAAAATCTAAAACTGTCTCAAAGACTCACACACACACACACACACACACACACACACACACACAGTTTGGACCTGTTGAAAAGTGGTTATGTATAAATATATTTCTAAACTGAAAGATACTCTGGGTTAGAACTGAGAAAACACACTCCCATCACAGTGTTTACTGGTGATCTACATTAAAACAGAGAAGATGGACTCTTCTGAAGTATTTGATTAAAAGTTATAACTCACCCTTGTTTTACATTTTATTGTATTAAACACAAAGAACATGTTAAAGCTCTGACTTTAATGTAAATAGATATAATCAGACTCCTGAATCCTGATGTTAACACTCTGTTGTAACCACACACTGTTGAAGCATGTTAGCATTTAGCTCAAAGTGCTGCTGTGTCTGCTAGCATGGCTGCAGCTTCTGCACACAAACATGGATTCATTAGGTTCTGTTGACAGGCTGCACTAATTAATCTGCACTCATCTATTTGTGGTCAAAGTGCGGGAGGCGTGGCCTCATACCTGACATCTCCTCAGCTGGCGCTGGTGTCAGAGCGCCGGGCTCTCTCAGCCAACCAGCTATGGTATGCATACTGTCTGCTCTAAGTGGATTTGAGCGAGGGTAATAAATTTTCTGTGGGTGAGCAATGGGCAGATTGTATAATGATGAAGAGTTGAGGCTTGTCTCGGAAGAAACAATGTCACCCGAGTAATGAGCTGGCTTCAAGTGTTTGTTATTTCAAAAGGCATTTTTCCTCTTCAAGGTGCAATCGTCATGCAGTTGTGGACTGTGCTGCGGCATGTTGGACTGAAAGAAAACCTGGAGCAGGGTTTGTTTTTAGTGCGCCCAAAAATACTGTGAAACAAGCCCCAGTCCAAAAATAGTATCACGGGATATGATGCCGGGACATGATGTGATTTGTATCAGACTGGAAAAAAATTCAAGATGTTCACTGGTCTCAGGCCTGAAGTAAAAACCTCCCAGCGCACAAACACATCCACAATAATGAAGAATGGTAGAAACGGTACAGAAGTGGAAGTGTGTGAAGTGTGAAACAGCCCTGCAGCTCTGCACTCACCTCCTGCTCACTTACATATTTCCAGGATTGAATCAAATGTGTTTCTGGATCCAAATCACGGACCCTTAAAAATTAAGATGTTCCAGCACAAGAACAGGCAGGAATCAGGTGTGAGGTGCAGTTATGACATGCACATGAGGTGCAGGTATGTCTTCAGAAAAAAAGGAAAAAAAAGGGAGAGAGGGAGAATCTTGCTAAGTCTGCAAGTCAGAGTCAGATAAACAGTGATGAACAAACAGTGTTGATGAGAAGCTGTGGATGTGATGATCAGGTCCAGGTCTCAGTGTGTGTGCAGCGACTCTTCATGGTCCCATCACACCAGCACTGATCATCTCACCTGAACCCTCGGGGCTGTGTGAGGCTCACCGCAGCGGTTTGGTACATTCCTCGCACTGCTGCCACCTGATTGGTTGATTAGAGACACACTTCATATGTGTTTGTAAAACCAGACAAAGTGTGAAACAGCAGATCAGAGGCTGTGTTTGCAGAGTGCTGCTGTGTTGACTGTTTCCTCTGCTTTCACCAGTAGCAGGCCTCTGCAGCTGGATGTTAAATCATTGTGTTGTTGGGTGTTAACGTAGGAGGATTAACCTGACATCATGGCAGCGCTGCTCCTCCACACGGAGCCCGGCCTGCGTGTGCAGATGCAGCCGTGCAGGTTGGCACACAGCTCGGAGGGAATGTGCTGCTCTTCTTTTTATTGAATGCATAAATTCAGGGAGTCCAAACATTGGCCGACAGCGCTGGCTGCCCGGGAGATTCTCAGAAAGCATGTGTTCAGATGTGAGAGCGAGCACCCAGTCAATCCCACTCATCCATGCTGGGGATGATGCCTCTGTCAGTGTGGCCCTCTCAGCTGGAATTACTGTCATAGTTGGCAGGATGACTCTTCAGGTGATAAAAGAGGTGTTGATACAGGAGCATCTGGCAGGCTGCTGAGCTCCAGACAGATTCTGCTCTCACCCAAATCTATCAAACCACAGACACCCTCTGCAGACTAGTTAGCTGATATTGTGAGTTTCAAAGCTTGTTTCTTGAGCAGAGAAAAATATTGATTTTGTTGATACAACTTAGATTCATCATAAATTCACCCAGAGGAGGGGGAGGGGGGAGGAGGATGAGGAGGGGGGTTCCCACTCACATCTTCAGCTTCTCCTCCTCAGCTCTCACAGAGCAGGGTTTTTCCTGAATGTGTTGCCCAAGGCTCGTTGTGGAGAGGTTTTGATTGATTACTGGGATTTAGGAGGAATCTCACTCAATTTAACACAAATCATGAAAGACTGGAGGAATAAACCACAAGGATGCTCAGTGCCAGTGGCATGTGGAGTTGTACACAGTCTGCAACAGAACAACTGGTCCGTGATGCTGGGAGATCTGGTCCTTCAGATGGGACTGGTGAGACAGTCCTGCATCGTATGTCAGAGACTCTTGATGAGAACTGAACAGGGAGCAGATACTAAATGACCGTCCACATGTACGGACACATACTCAATCCTCACTGCTTCTTCTGGATGTCAGGGTTTCTCCTGCTTTAATCACACACACACACACACACACACACACACACACACACACTCATAAGCACGCAAAGACACTTCTTCTGTCTCTCAAATGTGTCCAAATCCCCGCAGGGACCAAGCCATTTTTCATGTAATTACAGAAAACCTGCCTGACTGGCTCTGAGCAGCTTGTGAAAGGAAGGACAGATTCTTCCCTCGCTGTACAGTACATCCAAGCAGCCGCTGTTAGCACCACTAATTTCACTTGTTTCACTTTCAGTGTTTGCTGCAGCTCTGGCGGCACTTCTAAGAGGCCTGTAGGTGTGCCACAGCACCGGCTGGTTGAACAGCACCAGTCAGATCTCTGACCTGCCAACATCCATCACCTCCTGCTTCTCCTCTCCTTCATATAAAGCAGCGTTTAAGCTCCAAAATGGGCTCTATTGTAAAGCCCAGAGCTGCAGGGTTGATCCAGGACTTAACTTGAACAATCCAGTGAGCAGATCTCACCTGAGCTCTGTAACACACCTTGTCTGCTCCCCATCCTGGATCCTTCACGTGTCTCCGAGCCTTCACCTCGCTGCTCATGCGTGTGTTCACGATAGCGGAATTTTTCCATTATTGAAGCACACAAATATATCATCATATGACCCAACGCTGACAACTACAGTCTGCTGCAGAGAGGGACAGTGGGAGGAAGGAATTTCCCCCGGGACAGATCAGTACAGACTCGGTGAACTGCCGCTGTGCTGGGTGTACGGCAGGTCTGCAGAGGAGGAGGCAGCTCTGAGGTAATGTTTGTCTCTGTCTCTCTTCAAGATAAACCTGTCATTACAGCTCTGACAAACCTGTCACCGTCTCTCTGCTGCTTTACAGACACTGCAGCAGGATGGTGAGGATGCACCGTCCACCACAGCACCGAGGAGGCTCCTGGATGGAGGTCCTCAAACATACTGATGTTTATCCAGGTTCAAAATGACCTCCAGAGTTCATCATATGAGCCTCACTTCCTGTCACAGGTATAAATCCTTCAAGGAGCATCTGACACACAGATCATGGAGCTGCATCTGTTTCAGCTTGTTTGTTGTAGGCACCTCACCTTTAATAATCAGCAAGGAGACATAATTACTCTACTTTTCATTTGTCAGATTTACACTGACCCAGTTTGTGCTCTTCACTCTGCAGAGCTGCAGCTTCCTGTGCTCAGCTGCAAGAGGGATCATCCTGAACGACCCCTGCAGGACGCTCTAACCAGCAGCACCAGCAGCACCAGCACACTCTAACCAGCAGCACCAGCACGCTCTAACCAGCAGCACCAGCGAGCTCTAACCAGCAGCACCAGCACGCTCTAACCAGCAGCACCAGCACGCTCTAACCAGCAGCACCAGCAGCACCAGCACGCTCTAACCAGCAGCACCAGCGACGCTCTAACCAGCAGCACCAGCACGCTCTAACCAGCAGCACCAGCACGCTCTAACCAGCAGCACCAGCACGCTCTAACCAGCAGCACCAGCACACTCTAACCAGCAGCACCAGCACACTCTAACCAGCAGCACCAGCAGCACCAGCACACTCTAACCAGCAGCACCAGCGAGCTCTAACCAGCAGCACCAGCGAGCTCTAACCAGCAGCACCAGCGAGCTCTAACCAGCAGCACCAGCACGCTCTAACCAGCAGCACCAGGACGCTCTAACCAGCAGCACCAGTGAGCTCTAACCAGCAGCACCAGTGAGCTCTAACCAGCAGCACCAGTGAGCTCTAACCAGCAGCACCAGCACGCTCTAACCAGCAGCACCAGCACGCTCTAACCAGCAGCACCAGGACGCTCTAACCAGCAGCACCAGCAC
>OOFC01044128.1:0-14016 GCA_900323345.1 Pseudochromis fuscus | reverse complement strand
GACTTCCACCAAAGATATTACTAGTATTAGTCTTGCGTTTATTTATATCAATATTAGTTCCACAGCGTCGTGGCTGTTTAAAGATGTCTGTTGCATGTTTCTAGCTTCATTTGTTTTTTTATGATGCAAGTTTCAAAGATCGATTTTTTCATATTCTGGATCATATTATCTGAAATTATTCCTTTATCCGGATCAATCTTTGATATATTGTAGACCATGTTAGAAACTTGTCCTGTATTTTTTTTCAAAGTGTCTTGACCATTTTTGGTGGAGTCATATGCAGAAATGTCACATATGGTCCTATCTCCCAATGTTAAAGAATCCTTCAAAACATTCCTGGATCCAGACGGTGATCCGGATCACTTCCAAAATCTAATCATTTGTTCCTTATCCCCATCTGGACAATCCCTGAAAATGTCATCAAAATCCGTCTGTAACTTTTAGAGTTATTTTGGAAACCAACAGACAAACAGACAAACCCCGGCAACAACATAACCTCCTTGGTGGAGGTAACTGTTTCTCCATGACCGTAAAATGAATGAATAAATAAGTGCAGGAATAATACTTAAGGCTGGGATAACAACAGTCTGTCATTACATCTACAGTCAGATGAAGCATACGCGTCCTTTAAAATTCCCTTCAACTCATTTCAGAAAGAAACCTTCCCGTGAACGGAGGCTGTGGGATCCTGTGTTGTTCTGATGGAGGTATCAGCTTTGTGCACAGTGGTCACCAGTGGATGAGTGGCTGATGATATAGTCCAGCCAATCCTTATGGTGAGGCTACTTAAAGATGAGATGTCTGGGGTCTGAATGTGTACATTTTCAGAGCATCAGAGGCAGATCTGAGTCAGTGGAGGATGTTGAACAGCAGGTGACGCTGCAGGCACAGTTATAATGGGAGTCATGGCTGAAATAGCTCAGTGATTTATGGAAGTAGGGGGCACAAAGAATGCAGCTGGAGTTAAAAGTGACAGGGTCGTATATTTAGGAGAATGAAGTGCCCTTAATTAAGTTATCCACTCATTTACTTGCCTCATTAGAAAATGTGTGACTCTTAATTTCCATCAGCTCCACTGACATCACGTCCTGTCCTGCAGATTAAATAAAGCACCTGCTCCTGACCTAAAATTTACTGTATGGTAATTCATGCAACACAATCCAAGAAGGAGTCAAATGACAAAACAGGGCAACCTGAGGCTTCTCAGCAATGAAACACACCAGAGTTTAACATAACAAACTGCGGCGGCCCCCACGCTGCCTCGCTTCCTTAAGGTCATCCTCCCCTCGCAGGTCAAGCTCGGAGCTTCTCCACATTCCAGACCCCACAGACACACATACCAATCATCTAAAAAATGATAGATGGCTTTAGAGGAGTGTGGTGACACGTATCACGTTACAGCAGCGGTCCCCACAAAGTACACACATCTGTATGGAAACACTTCCTCACGATAGCAGCGTGTAAACACATTGTGAAGAGAGGGGAGTGGGTAAACTGTGACACATCTGTGGAGAGGTGGCACCGTGGACTGTCAGGTCTCCAGGAAGGACTCAGAACGAGGAGACAGAGGAGGACAGAACCTCAGCAGATATAAATAACTGAAGCTTATTTTTGGACATTTTAAAGATTCATCAGTGACATTTCTGGAGGTTTTGTCACTTTAAAAATCTTTTCTGAAGACGAGGCTCCAGAATTTCTACATATAAAAAACTCTTGTCATATGAAGAAAAGAAAACTTAGATCTCTTATATTTATTAAAATGTTTGATTATAAAAGATTAAATATTGATATATACATTTTTAAAAAGCCAAATGTACAGAAGACAATACAGTACTGCAAAGAATATGACAAAGCAGAATAGCTATACACAAAGCTGTCGCACAACAAAGTATGTGTGTGTGTGTGTGTGTGTGTGTGTGTGTGTGTGTGTGCTATAACCAAACATTTTATTGTTTAAGTTTAAGTATTTTTATTGTGTTTACGCGACACTTTTTAATAATTATTATTACTTATTATGATTATTTGTTATTTTAACATTTTGCTGTTTTTAAAGGTGTTTTGTTGTTTTTACATCATCTTGTTGTTTAAACCATCCTAACATGAGTCCAACATTTTTTAGAGTTATGTTACTAATGATAAATACATAAAAATATTTTTTTTTAATCAGCTTTACTGTGGGACTGTGTTATCTACATGTTATATATAGCCAGTCAACAACATGTGGCTGTGTGGGTTTTCTTCCTCCCACAGTTCACAGCAGGTTCGTCAGGGGAACTGATTATTATTAAGTCTCTAAAGTGGTTATTTGTCTGTATGTGTGTTGGCCTTGTGATGGACTGCTGACCTGTTCAGTGTGCCCCCCGCCCCTCTCCCACTGCCAGCTGCTGCGAGGATATTGATGTGGGAGAAATGTGGGTAGCTGTATGTAACGGTTCAAAATAATGAGACTTTGTAATGAGGTGTGCACGAGATGATGTGGAGGCTGAATCCTGATCTGAGAAGTGTTGGAAAGTGACTGAGAAAAAGCGTGAAGCAGAAAATGAAGCAGTTCTGCTCCTCAGCAGTCGAACCGGCCGAGTATGTGGTGCGGTACTTTATGTTCCTGCAGCAAGGTGGAATCAGTCAAGAGGACCAGAGGTCAAAGGTCACAAGGGGAGGACAGACAGTGAGCTCTGGATGTCCCGCATGCCCAAGTTAAACAAACGTCCGTCTAATCCTGAGAGAGAGCGGCGGTGTGAGTCATCAGTGACGGTCACAGAGGAGATCAGTGGAAACACAAACAGCCACCATCAGACACCAGAAATAAACGGGTTCAATACGGCAGATTAACAAAGTTGTTAATGAAATGAGCAGAGATTATCTGTGAGGTAAATGTGGATATAAAACCTGAAAAAACAAACGAAGGAAAGCATTTTGCTCGGCGGGGCCGGCGCGTTGGCAGACCGTCAAGTTTATTTAGCTATTTTTGTCGCCCTCAGCTGTCCCTTTTATGTTCTCCTGGGAATGTCTGCTGCCATCACCCTGCCAAGTAATCCCCTTATATTTAAAGGGGGGCATGAGGGGTGGCTGGTGGGAGAGGGGGGCAAACAGGTGGGAAAGTGTTCATGGGGGACGCCAATCACCAAACAAACACCTTTGTAGAGATGAGAAAGCAGGACCACAGCCAAAGGTTAACGGTGCCTTCACTGACCCGACGTGTTGTCGGTCATTTAAGGCTGACAACACCACGTGAGAGGAAACATGAGAGAGAAGCAAGAAATACTCATTTACACAAAGGACTTCAGAAAAATGACAAAAACAGATTTAATTTAGAAAAGACTCTGAGAGACTTTGAGATTTCACTTGTTGAAAAAAATCACTTTTCATGCTTCTTCACAAAACTTTGTACATTTACTCATTTACTGGATTTTTTCAGCTTCATTTCAACACATAAGAAGGAAATACTGTACATTTTCCTTTATTAGATTTGTTTTAAAAATATGCAAACTATATAATTTAGTAATTAAAATTCCGTTTAATATTCAAAGGAATAAAGGAGGTAAATTACAAGCATTTATAATTTGATCCTCTCATTAACAGCTCTTCTGATCATTTAATTTAGGTACATTTACTTAAGTACTTTTTCTTAAGCTGGGATTTGAATACAGGACTTACACTGTTGTACTGGTATTTCATTAAAGCTCTGAGTGCTGTGCTTGTATCTTATAACATTGTTTATTCTACTGGGAGAATATTGTAAATTCAGTTTTTATTAATTCAGATTTTATTGGTGCTCCCTCCCACATGCTCCTTGTTTTACTGTTCTTTTAGTTTTGCTGTGCTTCACATTTTAAGTGATGATGGCGGATTGATGCTAAACTTAAATGAAGTTCCTCACACCTAAACATTTGCTTTTTAAAGTTTAGATTACTGGAGATAACAAATGTAAACATGTATACAACATTTTCAGCGTTTTACACTTTTATTACATGAATGTAAGAAGATCAACTCCAGGTTTTTTGAAAAGGTAAAAAGGGAAAGTAGATAAATGAAGGCGTGGTCAGGATGAGAGATGTAGATATATATGTGGACCTACTTATAGATACATGAGCATGCACATCTGAGCAGATGTCGTTATCTATCTGTACAGCTTGTTGTGAGGAGAGATATGTTAATTCATTTCAGTGATAATCCAGACTGTGGTACTTTACATGTCCAGTCCTGCTAAGAAGCTCCTGTCATCAGAAGTTGCGTGGGAAAATCCCACATTTGACTGTAGCATCCTTTACTTTACTGTGCAGCTTAAAAAAAGAAAACCGAGCTGTGCACATACAGGGCAAGTTGCTGAGGGTATAGAAAGCTTGGATCTATCTCAGTGTGTAATATCGCAATGGACATCACAAACCAAAAATAAAGTCAGCGGGTGGCCACAGCGCCTCTCTGCAGGCAGATGGAGGAGGAGGAGGAGGGTGGAGAGACAGTGTCCAGTGGTCCAACTAGCATCCATGTCCCGAATGTCCTTATTAGTCCACGTGGGACTGCAGACCTGCAGCCCGGTCCCTCAGCTATCAGGTTTACTTAATTCCAAGACTCCTGGGTCTATTTTTGATCTCCTGTAAGGTGATACACCCTCCCGCCATTCTGTCTCCTTCACTTTTGCCATCAGTTCATCCTTGACTATCCTCCCTCTCCCTCCCTCTCCCTCCCTCTCTCCCTCTCTCTCCCTCTCTCTCTTTTTTGTCCCCATCCAAACTTGAGGCTGTGGCTAAAGTTAGATTGGCCTGTGCAGGGGTATATAAGCCCCCGGGAATATACGTATAACGCGGCTTCACTGTCTTCTCTTTCTTGATCATCCAAACCTCCACTCATACCGTCTCAAGATGGTGAGTACCAGCCCGTCTCTGCACTGCTCTGCTGCTGGGACCCTCTGCAGCGGGAGTCAGACCAACACTGTGGATTTACTCTGTGTCTCAGCTTCAAATACAAATTACTTTTTTTTTATTTCCCTGGAGGTTTTTGGGATAAATACAGTTTTTGGAAGGATGCCTGGCCTCTAACGTGCTGTTATTGTTTAGTTTTGTGTGTAGATGGCATGGCACAGGTTTGCAGGGTCAAAGTACAGAAAAGTTACTGATGCATGTGATGTTGGGAGTTAGATCTAAACTGAGGATTGCACCTGAACTTGATAAACAATGTAAAAAAAAGAGCTATAAATGCTGAGTTTGAGCTTATATATAAATTATTCAGGATAACCAATGAAAGATGTTTTATTAATGTATCCTCAGGTTTCAGTATTGAAGCTCAGTGCTTTGTATTGTTTTTATTTGACACTTTAATTAGCAATTGTTGGTGTGATATCCTTCATGTGTGTTGGCTGTGGTGTTATGAAGCTGTCACATGGATGCTTCAGAGGTGCAAAGTAAAAAGTAACCTGAACCTGAACCTGAGCGCTTTGAGCTGCACTTTCTGCATGAACTGTGTCATATTTTTATTTTACACACCACTCTGCATGAACTAGCACTCTTTACCATCCCCGATCCACTCAGAGATGTCCCCCCTGTGTTTGTCCTCCAGGCACCAAAGAAGGCCAAGAGGAGGCAGGCAGCAGGAGACAGCGGCTCCTCCAACGTGTTCTCCATGTTTGAGCAGAGCCAGATTCAGGAGTACAAAGAGGTGAGGTCGTCACGCCGTCCCCGCGGGAAGTTTCCTGCTCTGTGAGCATCATTCACCGCTGAATCCGAGGAAGCACCACACGTCTGTGCCTGGTCTTGTTTGCTGTCACAGATTCTGATTCTGACCAAAATTAGAGTCTGGTTCGGATCCATTTTCACAGCAGTTGCTCTTCTGCGTGCCGCCTCTCCCCTGACACTTTAATAAGCATAAGAATGTCATTAGGAGACGCTGTGAGACTCTGACACCATCTCCTCTGACCTGCCCACTCAGCTGTCACTCAGAGGTGTCCTGCAGCCCCGTCTGACAGCTGGCAGGGAAACAAACGGGGTTTACCCCTTTTTGCACCCCTGATATTTTTAAAGTTTCCCGGAGAGGATTTGTTGAGCTCAGACAGTAAAGAGCTGAAGGAGAAAGTGTAAAAGTGAGAGTGGTGACGGCGAGAGGGTGTTAGAGTTCATTAAGGTCAGTGAGATGTGATTTTATAAGGGCGTGCTGTCAGGAGATTGGATAATGATGGTGTGTGGGTTTTCAGGGGTGTTGTGAAGCGATACGCTCCCTGAATAGAGGAAACATTCCTCCCCCGATAAGTGATACAGGCTTCTTGAGTGGCACCGAGGGAATGTATGACATGATGATTAGGATGATCTTAGCACGCTGCACAGATGGAAAGATATTAGCCTCGGGGATGTATCTGTATCCATCAGCACAACGGAGCCTTCTGAGAGTAAGAAATAGGAAGGGAAGGAGAGAGGGTGACGAGAAAGGTCAGCGACGTAGTTCAAGTTCAAGTCCAGGAGGTTATCTTAAGTTTCATAAGCTGTGGAGTGGATCAGACAGCTGTTCCCTAATGATACTTTCCCAAATTAACATGTAAGAAAAGACGCATTAATCACCCCGCAGGCCCCTCCCACCCACTCAGGCCGCAGAAGGCCACGTTCCTTCTCCTCCACCACAGTTGTACTGCAGTTGGCAGCTGACACTTTAATGAACAAACTGTTGACAGGGCAGTCAGTAAAGTGTGAGGGGGTCTCACCCTGTAAATCCACTCCCTGCTCTCCAGGCTTTCACAATCATTGACCAGAACAGAGATGGTATCATCAGCAAAGACGACCTGAGGGACGTGCTGGCCTCAATGGGTGAGTCCTGACCGAGCAAATCCTCACCAGGAAGCTGTGTGTGTGTGTGTTGTCGTGGCCTCGTGTCTCTAACCTGGATGTTGTGTGCGGTTCAGGTCAGCTGAACGTGAAGAATGAGGAGCTGGAGGCCATGATCAAGGAGGCCAGCGGCCCCATCAACTTCACCGTCTTCCTCACCATGTTCGGAGAGAAGCTGAAGGGTGGGCATCAATTTTTTTCTTTAGCACAGATCAATGATGTCATAGTGGCGTTGCAAAAGCATGTGTTAGTTCCAGCTGTGTAGACGCACTTGTACTGTAGTCGAGTATTTCTTGTATTGTATTCTACTTTAACTAATTACTTCAATTTAGTTCAGATTTACAGGAAAAATATGCAGAATATATGATCAGCTCTCAATATACAATTCACTAATAACTCTGCAAAAGCATATAAAGTAGTAAAACTAACTAGACAACATCATTAAAGAGAGTTTTAGTTTTTAGCTTTAACGTTACATGAAAGATATTTACACATAAAAACAAACAAACTGATAACATTGTACAAGATATCTGCCACATACCAGACAAGTCTGTGTACACAAGCTTTGATTGTTATTCACTGGTTCAGATTGTAGATTCATGTTTACAGTGTTGAACTTGAATTGAACAGTTACATCAGCTTGATGAAGATACATAAAACTAGGATACATTTCCTCATTTTCACAGTTACAGGTCCTTACTATTTTCTGTTGTATGTGAATTCACAGTTGATTGTAGTACTTTTTGAGTATTTCTCTGTAAACAGAAGAAATCTGAACACTTTCTTTAAAAATCTGTTGGTATTTTAAACACATATGATGATATTATGGTCTGTAACTGACCTCCTGTCCCCTGCAGGTGCTGACCCCGAGGACGTTATTCTTAGCGCCTTCAAGGTCCTGGACCCCGAGGGTACCGGAACCATCAAGAAGGAATTGTAAGAACTTTATTATCATTATTATTATTATTATTATTATTATTATTATTATTTACTGTTTATTGTGCAGGTCAACATCAGATCAATTAACATTGTTTGCTTTCTGCTTCCAGCCTTGAGGAGCTCCTGACCACTCAGTGCGACAGGTTCACCAAGGAGGAGGTAAAATCCAACATCACTGAACAGTTGTAGTAAACTGGACCATCAGTCCTGCTGCTGTCACTCAGCTCATCTTCACATAGTTAAAGTACAGCTGTCTTAGTCTCCTTTGAGTTGTTACAAAATACATTTATTTTACAAAAGGATTGTGAACATGTAAGAATCTACATGTTTGGATTGATCCAGAGTTTATTCAAAATGTTAGAGTAGAGTCTACACACAAGTTCAGCACATTCAAAATAACATGAAGACTTCATGTTGTTTGGTACAAACACACATCTCATGTAAGCTGACATCATTTTAAATGTTAAGTCAACAAGTTTAGATTTTGCTTTTATGTCATTATCTAAAAAAAAGTTGAGTTATTTTTCTAGCATATACAATTTATTAAATACATACATATAAAAGAAAATATATTTGAGTGTGTGATTAGATCAAGTTAGAGGAATGTATTAATGTCATGTAATTTGTATCAGCTCAAACTTTTAGTCACTGCACAGAGTTGAACTAGAAGGTTTTGCCTGATGAAGTGGACTGAGTGAGTTGGATCTGATCAGAGGATCATAGACTGTGACCATTGGACGAAGCAAGTGTGACGTCTCCCTTTAGTTTGAAGCCAGAAGTTTGATATTTGAACGTGGCCATGTTGGAGCCAGAAGTGTTCATATTTAAATTTAGAGCTTATCTCAAATCATAACAAACCATAAAGGTGTGAGCTCTGTCAGCGTTCTCTCTCAGTGAGGATGTAGTTTGGAGCAATATCTCACTAACAGTGTATTTCTGCCTCGATGGTAAACATCTCCCCTGGTTTCCTCCTCAGATTAAGAACATGTGGGCCGCCTTCCCCCCAGATGTTGCTGGCAACGTAGACTACAAGAACATCTGCTACGTCATCACACACGGAGAGGAGAAGGAGGAGTAAAGAAGAAGCTAGGAGACAAGAAAGACAGCCATCCCTTTGCTTTTCTGCCTTCCCCGCCCTTCTCTCTCCTCCTCTTCCTCCCCGCCCTCCCGTATGAACCCATGTGCTCGGCCGCACGCTCGTGTTCAAACCAAAGACTTGTCACGCTGACACGAGGCGGCTGAAGCCCATGGGCTGTCTATGTTTGCTTATGGGGAATAAGGATGATTTTCAATAAACAAGAATTATCCTGTAACATCATTTCCAACCACACGCTTTTCTCAAACCTCCTTTCTGTCTCTGTCTTCTCACCTCTTCACCTCTGCCTGCCCTGTCACTGTGTGTCCCCCTCTGCGTCCCTCAGTATCTGAGAGGCCTCACTTCAGGAGGGACACACCCGAACACGAGGACCTCATTCCAGATTTTGAAGACGTCCTCTTTAGGTAGAAGAGGTGAGAGGAGGGAGAGTATGTCGCAGGTCAGACAGGGAAAACGTTGTCTCCTTAAAGTGACGACAACCTTCTTTCCTTGAAAAGCGAAAAAAATAAAAAGACAAAAAAAAATTCAAAAGAAACTGAAGGAGAGGAGAGAAAGTGGCGAAAGAAAACATTCAAGTCTTCGATTTCTTTCCCTCTGCTCCTTCGTGCAGTGATTAAAAATCACCTGTTTTTTCCATAAGCTGACTGGAATCCAGTGACTGGACTCTTCCTCACCTTTCCTCTGTATCGAATAAAGGGACAAACTGTGAATAAAATCTCTTTCCTTTTGTACAATAGTGTGTCTGTTCAGTGGCTCTGTGGGGCAGGGTTCAGATGTAGTGACATCTGCTGGAGCTCAGAGCAGGAGCCTGAATCCAGGAGGGATCCACCAGCTCACAGTCTGCTGCAGGCGGTGGTCTGAGGACCGAGCATGAGGGCCTCAAAAAGTGCAACCAAAAAACTCTGGCTCCGTTCATCCATTCATTCATCTTCTTCACCCGTTTATCCAAGTGGGCCAGTCTATCACAGGTCCAACACCCAGAGACAGAAAACCATCCACACCCTATGGTCAACTTAGAGTCATCAGTTCATCCAACCATCATGGCGTTGGACTGTGGGAGGAAACTGGACTACACTGAGAAAACCCACCATGAACAGGAACATGCAAACTCTACACAGAAAGGTCCAAGCTGAGATTCAAACCCACAACCCTCGTGCTGTGAGTGCTAACCACTGCACCACCGTGCCACTCACTCTGGCTCCAACTGACTTCCATTCAAAAACTTTCAATCATGAAATATTCAGTCAATACGTTTATTCCACGTTATTCTGATGTCATTGATAAAGTCAACTCTTCATCTGGAGGGAGGAGTTAGGGACGGGGTTAGACTGATTGAAGTCGAGTCTCATACACATTCAAGGGTAAGACCCGCCTCCTCACTCCTCCCTTCATATCCAAATATGGTCAAATACCAACCTGGCTTCAGAATGTCCACAAACCAACAGGTGACGTCACGTTAGCTTCGTCTGTGGCTGTATGTAACTTATCTGATCAAATATGAACAGTGGTTATTTACTCTTCCTGTTATCTTCACATTCACCAACATCTTTATGTTTGGGGTCAATCTGATCGCAGCAGTTTTCACCTCCACAAAATTATTATACTCTAAACTGTTACCAGAGTTGAGGCTTCAAGAATTTTATGTCCTGTTAAGTAACAACCCCATCAACCTCCTAATACATCCACAGCACCTGTTATATCTGAAGTGACCCATTACAAACCTCTAATCACCATAAAATGTCTGATTGACCTAAAATGTTAAAGAAAGATCTTCTTGGTGTTTTTTAAAAGATCTAAAATATTTCTAATTTTTCTTTAATTATTAACAGAGGTGCTACAAAGTGTGAGCACATTGAAATTGACATTGAAAACAGGTTTTCATTATATGTCCCCATTAAAATACAAAATATCATGAAACATTAAGTAAAACAAAGATGTAACTATTTATTGTGAGAAATTCAACATCAATCACCTCAGTCACACAGAACATCCTCCACACGAAAGACAAAAACACCACAGTGATTTAATATATTATGGTTTATTACTCATCACAAATGTCATTATCATCATTAATTATAAATACATCAGTTGTAGATCTGAAGGAATGAATTCAATTAGCTATGATTTTATTTCACTTTCGCCAGAGAGAGAGAGAGAAGTGACGTGTAAACTTAAAGACACAAAGGACATGTATAACAGCGTGGGGAGGAACGGGGGAACACTTGTTTTTTAAATATTTGCATCAGTGGACTCGGGGGTGATCAATGTGAAGACTTCAGGATTGATGCAGAAATGCATGGAGGACCTGGAGGAAATGGGTTTTCTGAAACTCGTCCTCGTTATGGCAGAGCTCGGTGCTGAGGCTACAGCTGGTGTCAGATTGATTTGATCATCACTACATCTCCAGCCGCTCTGAGTCACACTGCCAGGACGTATTGCTCGTTAGAAACTTAAAAAAAAAAAAAAAAAAACCAGAGTCCACGGGCCTTTTATTTCCCCCCACGGCACCGCTGTGACGATCAGTGGTGAAATCAGTGCTGCTGTCGCCACACACACAATCAATCTCACACACACACACACTCAGCAACAGTCATGATGGAGGAAGGTTTGCATAGATGGGTTCAGGTTATCCACACTAACACTAATCTGTGCCTGGCGTCAAATAGTGGAGGGTGTGTGTATGTGTTACACATTTAAATGACAGACCTGAAATAAACAGTGAATATGGAGGACATGTTGGCTACAATTACACGAAAGTCCCTCTAATCATTAACTACGAAACAGCACAGTTAAAGAGCATCAATGTTTTTTTGTTTTTTTTAGCCATCAAATGGTTTTACACTAACTACCTGGCACTATTCATTCTTTGTATACTGATGGGGTTTCAGTGCCACTTAATGTATGCATAAATATGTTACAGTACAGAACACTGAGTGTAAATAGGTTAGGGAGTTAGTCCATAAGTCATTATGAATGTTACAACACAACTTGGTGAGACAGACAAACTTAAGATCTTCAATTAAAGAACTACTCAAAGCTCAGAAATCAACTTGTCAGGATATTATACAGTACAAAGACCTTCCGCTCCCAAATGTTCGTCTCAAAGTTTGTTCTCTCGGAGGCCCGTGGTTTTCGTTTTAGCTCAGGTCTGTGTAATACTGCACTTCAGTAAACCGGAGACTCGTGAACCTAAGTTGACCCGACCAACAGTGACAGTAAACAATAGCAAAGACATGCATCGGGTTTGTTGTGTAAAAGCGCAGGACTTAACGTGCAAAAAAAGAACCAGTAAAAATAAAGGACTTCAAACGATCCCCCTGCAACTACACTGTGTAGCCGGCCAGCGTTCCAGTCAACCAGGCGTCTCTTACTCACATAGAAAAATAGTCAGATCCAAAATAATAATAATAATAATTCATAATATACTATATTTGATTAAATTAACCACTTTGTACATAAATACATCAGAGCCCATAGGTCAAAGGGTCAGAGGTTAATGCTACATTGGCACACCTGGCACCTCCAGTCAAGTGGCTTCCTACAGGTCCTCCAGGCCACAGACGCTGGCCTGTGGGGACGTTTGTTTTCTACATCACCACCGCACTGACAGAGCGGTCGACTTCAGTGGTGCTTTGTGACTAAATCACAAGTGCAAAAACAAAAACATCCTTCATTCTCTTGAGATACTAGAAATCACATTCTCATGGGTCGACCTCACGTCTCCTGACCTCCTCACCCAGACTGAAATTTGGCTGAATAAAACGCAGACACAATTTAGTTCAGTGAAATCAAAAAAATGAGAAGAAGAATGATGATGATACTAATTTTCTTGTTGACAGAAGGACATGTGGTCTGGTGTGTTTGATGAAATGTCGCTCCTGCTTCGAGAATTAAAACGACACGAACGCTCCCCTTTGTGTTACTGTGCCACCATGACATCACACCTGTGTCCTGCCATACTGTTTGTTACCGTCTCCCTCGTTTGATGGGATTTACTCCAATGACAGGTTAAATAATAAAGACAGGATTCAGTGATGACCTTGAGGGAAAGAAGCAGGCAGAGGGAGACTAAAGAAAAAACCAGGGAGGCCACACAAACAACATTAACACATTTCACTACACTACTAAGGCACACACTCACTCACAACATTTAACATGACAATAAATACATCCTGAATAACATTACGAGCATGTCTGTCTTCAGTGCCTGCGATTGAGATGACTTCAGAGGGTGTTTCTCCACACATGAGAACTCAACAGGGCGTACGGAGTGTTAACTGGATCCTATGTACTGTAGGTAGTATTTACATACTCTATGGCACCGTAACTAAGTCTGCGGTTCAACAATGTTTTTTTGATTTTTTTTCCTTCATCTACTGCCATCGGTCAGATTTTAAAAAACAAAATAAAAATGAAACAAATGAAGAATTTAAAAAAACTAAAACAGGTAACGGCTGTAACCCTTCAGATTTACAGCTCGTGCTCCAGTTGACAAAAAAACAAAGAAGAAGAAAGAAACAGAAATCTGTCCCATCTCAATAAAACTCAGTGAAAAAGAAAAGCATTGAGCGAGAGGCCACAAGCCCCCGAGGTGCTATTAAAACCATGATCCAGTTTTCTCCACCATAGTCCTACTTTAAGTGTTCGAAATGATGCGTTGTACAGAAAGCCATCCCATTTTTTAAATTAATCACTCCTTCTGTTTCTGGGGTCTTTTGTCCCCCCCGACCTCTTTTTTAGTCCCGCCTCCCTTTTTCTGTATCCTGGAATGATGGGGTGGAAACTAGGCCGAATCTTTCGCTGCTGCGGCTCCATTTTTGTCCTCGGCCTCTCCTCCCCCCTTGTCCTTCTTCTTCCCCCCTCTCTTCTTCTCTTTTTCTAGCCTCTCTTTCTCTTTCCTGAGCCTCTCCTTTTCTGCCTTGTCCTTCTCCTTCTTCTCCTTCAGTTTCTTCTTCTCGTCTTCCTTCTCCTTCTTCTTGTCTTCTTTGCTTTTCTTCTTCTTCTTCACCTCTTCCTCCCCTGTTGGCGGTTCGGCCAACGGCGCCGCTTCCTTCTTTGGATCTGGACATGGCGGCAGAGGGGCGTTGTTTGCAGTGGGAGAGGGGATGGTTGGAGTGATTTGCTCTGAGACGATCTTTGGGGAGGGGGCGAGCGTGCCGGGCGGTGGAGGTGTGC
>OOFC01044125.1:1044-14688 GCA_900323345.1 Pseudochromis fuscus | reverse complement strand
CTCTCCCACACACACACACACACACACACACACACACACACACACACACACACACACACACACACACAGGAGGAACAACATCAGTTTTATAATCAGCTGTTTGCTTCTGCATCTTCTCTGCAACAGGCTCAATGTTCAGTTATTATATAATTATTATTCTGTATTTTATTAATTCATTCGCACCAACATTTGTTACACTCTCGTACACTGTGCACACACTCACCTTTGTCTGGTTACACTCTCCCTGTAAAAACAAGTCCAGTTCATCAGTCTTGTATTTGAATGTATTTGGACTGTGTCCATGCTGCTGGAGCCTTTGGGGATTACTGAAGAATTATTTCATCTCATCTTTATTAGCTTGTTATCTGACACGGTCTTGGTTTTATTTGATCATCACTGTTTGGAAAAGTGCTCAACAAACACAGATTATGATAATACCTGTAAACACATTTGATTTGCAGTGTGCTTTGATGACACAGTCGACCACAGGAAATGAATCAGGACTGAACCTGTGGATGTAAGTGTGTCTCCTGTACCTTTGAGCTGTGTGACCTCGTGTCTGGATTCTTTGTAACGTCGTTTATTTTCCTCCAGGTCTCTGAGGAGTTTGTTCTCCTGCGAGCGACTCTCCTTCAGGGACGTCTCCAGGTCTCTGAGGCGTCCTGAGAGGTCGAGTACGTGACCAGAGGCTTCTGTCACGTCTTTGTCCTGAGAGGAGAAGATTCAATGAAACTATGCGACATAATAAACACAGATTAAATGTTACTAAATGGTTAAAGATACAGGACTATCATGTATTTACTACACAGACTGACCAGTGTACCTTGAGTTTGAGCATTGAGCTCAGCTCCTCCTCTCTGACCTGCAGGGATCCGATCTGAGTGGACAGAGCCACGACCGTGGAGCCCAGACTCTGGCTCTTCTCCTGAAACACATCATTTAAAGGATCATTCTGGTGTTTTTTAACCTGAAATGTTGATTTACTAATGTGGTTATTGTGAGTTTTCAAAGACTCATTTTGCATCTGGTTGATCAGAAACATCATCAGGCTGTTATTCATGTTGTGTCCACAGGAAACAACATCCAGGTGTAATAATGTGACACCTGTACCTCCAGGTCTTGGCATTTCTCACTCATGTGCTGCTGTTTCTTCTTGAGCTCACAGATGTGCTGCTGGGCTTCACTGAGCTCCTGCTGGACCTGGACCTCCCTGGTTTCCACCACCCAGACTCGTTTAGTCAGGACTCTGATCACCTCGTTTCGCTTCTGCAGCTCCTCTGAACACACATCAAATCAAATCAAATCAAAACAATAAGATACGGCTGCAGGAACAGACTGTCAACAGCTCCTGGACGATGTGTCAGTGAAGATGATTAATAAGCAGCTGAAACTGACAGAAAGTTAAACACTGATTGTTTGAGTCATTTTTCAAGTAAAATACCAAATATTCTCCCTGCAAACTTCCCCATTATCTCACAGCTGGAAACTAAACATCCTCCTGTCTCCTCACCATCTAATCGAGCACACCTCTGCTCCACGCTCAGCACCCTCTGGCGGTCCTGCTCCCAGGCGTGATGCTGCCGTTGATGGGAGGCGGCCATGGCGTTCAGCTCCTGTTCTCTGTCTTTTAGCTCGGCCATCAGCAGCCGGAGCTCCTTCCTCTGCCTCTGGATGGTGGAGCTGCTCAGGTCGTTCACAGGAAACTTTACACAAATACACAGAAGGACACGAAAAGCTCACAACACCGAATCACAGAAACCACAGCCAGTGGATCACATCCTGAAAACCATCATGAATGCTGACGTGTGAGTAAAAAATGCACAAACCAAATATTCACAGTAAACATGGAGTCCCTGAGCTGGTCCTGTTTGGCCCAGTTGGTAATCCCACTTTAATCTCACCTCAGTTTCCTGTAAACTGGGAGGACAGCGGGCGTCGGCTCGGACGGGAGGAGTTCCTCTGCTCCACTGTGTGGCTGCACCGTCCATCCTGAAGCTGGTCAGACTGGAGGTCTGGTTAACATCAAGAGGGGCTCCATCGCTTTTCTGAAAAGTGTCAGGACAAACATTAGGATGTCACTATTTACACCTGGCTCATATTAATGTACTTGATTTTTAAATGTTTCACATGTGGACAACACTGAAGAGACACTTACTCTGGACCAACCTCTGTGAGGAGATTTGACTGGGAAACTTAAATCCTCTTTTATATTCCTCATAAAAATGTTTTTTAAAGTGTGTGTAATCCTATACTTGTTGTATGTGTAAATACTGATGCATGTTTCTTACGGATAATATTTTAATACATGATAATATTTTGGATTTTAGTTCTTTGTTAGCATTTTAGCGTTCCATTTTTCTATCCTAATATTTGTGTGTATTACTGGACATTATTTGAGCACAGATTCAATTGCTCTAAATATATTTATCTTATTTTTTTATCTCTTTGTGCAATACCTCGACCTGCTGCTGTAACAAAGAAATTTCCAAACTTGAGATAAAGTCTATCTATTTTATTTATTAGTCATTGATTATTGGAATTGTTTTGATGCTGTTATTATTTTTGTTTGCAATGTTGCCTTTAATTTGTAGCTTTGTCACGTAAAGCACATTGTAACTTCATGTTGAGGGATGCTATAAAAATACAGTTGTTGTAATCAGTGGTATTACCTTTTTAACTGGAGTGCTGTGCCACACTTGGGCTGAAGCATCTGAAACAGAGTCAGAGTGGATGTTTGCACGTGTTGTACAAAGCTGCACAGTGAAAATAATGTTTACAGTCACAATAACGATGTGAACCGTGATTTGTTTTTACCATGTGAGCAGTCTGAGAAGAGTCTCCTCCCTTCGTCCATCACATCATAACATGTCCCCAGTAATAATTACACCCAGTGTCCACACACCTTCCTTCATCCTCATCCTCATCTTCACTGTGGTTGTATTCAGCTTCTTGTGGACATCTTCACTCTGCTAGCTTCAGTTAGTTATTAAAGCTATCTAACGTTCACTTACCATGTCAACAAGTTAACTAACGGTCAGCGAGAAAAGATAAAAAACCTCAGCGCAGATTAGTTTTATCAAAACGCTCCAAATGTAGTTTAAAATGTTACAATAAAAACTGAGTTCTTTAGGAAACTTTAATGTTTATTTCGCTAACGTTAGCTCCTCCGACAGTTTTACCAACTTTTGAAACCAGTGACGTAGGAGACAGGGGTTGGATTGCGTCACTACTTGTTTCAAAATAACTTTATTGAGTCCCCGAAATGAAACAACACGTAATGGAAATGTAATTAGACATCAATAAACAATGTTTTGACAAATACCAAGTTATTGCAATTATCTTAACACTTCTAACTAAGCCAAGAGCATTACTTTAGATTATTTAAAAACATTAGTTTCGTTTTTCTTTTTGTTTTATTATGATTTCAAGCACCAGTAGTGACCTCTGTTGGCTTTGTTCTGGTAGTAGTAAAAATAGCAATAGAAGAAGCATTAGATGAATAAGAAGTAGAAGTAGTTATACTCGTTAGTAGCAGTATCAATAGGAAAAAAAAGACAAAGTAATGGTAGAAGAAGAGAAACCTTGTACTAGTAGTAGTAGAAGTAGTAGTAGTAGTAGTAGTAGTAGTAGTAGAAGAAAACCACAACACAACCTCAATGCTTGAATAATAATAATAATGATAATGATAATAATTTGATTCTGGTGTATGTTTTTATATTATGTTGAAAAAACAAATGTCAGTATTACAGAAATACATATAATATACACATATATGCACAAAAATAGTGGTAGTAGTAATAATACTACAATATTATTATCATTATTACCGATAATAATAACATATATTTAAAAAGAAAAAAAAAACTGTTAGTAATGACCATAATAATGAATATTAATAAGACGAAGAAGAGGAAGAAGAGGAAGAAGAAGAAGAAGAAGAAGAAGAAGAAGAATTACTGTGTGTAATTCCTCCTCCTGTCCAGCAGGCGGTGCTGCAGCACATCATCCAATTGAACAACTTACACCAAGAAGCGCTACTAGGCGTGCTCAAAGTACGCCAACTAAACCTTATTCTATAAGAATGATTTTCTAAAAGTCAAAGTAGCGTTAATAATGCGACCGGCTTCACTACAAAGACATCAGTTTTAGAGTTTATTGTGCGGGGTGAGTAACTCGACGGTTCCTGTGTCTTTATTCAGTTATTGAGCAGCAGCTCGTCCAGTTAGCATGCTAAGCTAGTACCCAGTAAACTGAGGAGCTAACGGTGACAGCTGGGGTGAGTCAACGTTACCTGATGAATGAAACCACTTCAACTAAACAGCGGAATTTACTGTTTTCACTTAATTTGGTACATTTAGTCTCCACGGCCACTGTGTCCACGGTAGTCGTGACAATCGTAGGCAATAAAAGGAGTAATGTAGCTAACCGGTGTGTTTAACAACCAGTGTACAACAGCCGCATGTGTTAGCATGCTAAAGCTAGTCCTGGTCACTCATGGGTTGGTGTGTTGCAGCTGTGCGTTAAATCAGACAGACCTGTGACCTAGTTCACTTCACTCAGGTCTGTTTTATGATGTTAGAGAGCCGCTGCTCGTGTTGCTGATCTGTGCTGACAGATACAAAGATGAATGTTGGCAGGGGGCTAGCATGATGAAATCCTGGCAGGAGCCCTGCTCACTCATGCCTGCACTGGTGTCTGATCATTAACCTGAAGATGTTTTTCACCTATTGATGTGGATTGGAAGCATTAAGATCTTTCCTCATTCAATTTATAGGTTTAGCTTTTATTTTACTTCTTTTTTTCTCACTTCTCATGTTGCACTGTGGTTTGTGGAAGAACATTTTCCACCATATCTTTGTTCTACAACGAGCTCACACATTTAGAAATTTGCTCCCCATTGATATCTGTACTCTAAGGTTCCTACTGTATATGATACCAGCTTTTTCTGTTCATGTAGATAGATAGATAGATAGATGTTAGATTAAGATTAAAGCAGCAAAGATTACTTGATCAACAGAAGAGTGACACATCATTTTAGTGATAAAAGAAAGTCAAATATATGTTGTTTCTTGTGAAGATGTTCTCCTGTAATTTGTCACCCACCATGGTAGATGAAGTATATTCAGGTTTTTTACAGGTGGACAGACACAACACAACATTTGACGATGCTACGCTGGTATATGATGACAAGGACTTACTGTCATCAGGATGTGCCCTGTGTGTTCATTTTTTCTGTCTGTTTATCTGTTTTCTATTTAGATCATTAGTGATGGCGACTACTGAGATGGATTCTGGGTCTTCGGAGAGCAGATCAGAGCAAGTGACAGCTGACCCTGATTCAAAGTACCCACTGAAAGTTCTTTATTGTGGAGGTACAGCATATTTATAATCTCTCACTCTCTTAACAAGTAATAGACTTTTGTCAGTGTCTGTTTTGGATTAATTTGTGTTGATTTTTTTGTCTCTGCAGTTTGCTCTCTGCCCTCAGAGGTAAGCTTGATCATAGGATGAGTTGTATATTCTGTCATGTGACCCACTTTGCTATAAATATAGAGCTAGATCTGTGTCTCTGCCACGTTGTAAATGAGAGTTTGTTGTTGTGTCTGCAGTACTGCGAGTACATGCCTGAGCCAGCCAAATGTAGGCAGTGGCTGGAGAAGAACTTTCCAGATGTGTTTGCCAGGATGACTGTTGGTGAGTGTCACTTAAGAAGTTTGTATGCTGCAGTTTAAACACCAGTGACCTAAAAAGGGGGCTATGTGGTAAATATATATATATTGCTTTGAAATAAAAAAGATGGTTTGATCCAACTTGTATTTGCTGTGCTTTGTATTCGGGACATGATTTTTTTAAAAATATTGTAACATGAAGTCTGGATGCACCTGCTTGATACTCGATCTGACCCTTGAACCTGATGACACTGCAATGTATCATTTAGATGGGCCACCTGTCAATCAGACTAGCCCCGCCCCTAACTCCTCCCACTGAGAAGAAGAGTTGACTTTATCTGATGACATCAGAATGACTTGTGGAAAAAATGTATTGACTGAATATTTCGGGACTGAAAATGAGGATTTTTGAGTTGAAGTCAGTTGGAGCAGCACCTGGTGGCTGTTGGTGGTATTACACTTTTCTGCATTAGCCTCATTTGAGACCCGGTTGCTTTGTCCATTTCTAGTTACAGTCTCTGATTGTGATTCAGCCAAAATCCTTCATTTAAAATACGTTTCTAGGTCTAAAAACAACAAGTTTGCTCGAAGGTTTTGTGATGGTGTCGACTTTTATGCTAGAAAACTGTTTGTCATGAACACAACCATCAAATCTGCACATTCACTCCTCCTCTGAAAGATCAGGATTACTGTTGTTGGATTGGTTTTGATATCTCCCCATTTTCTTTGCGTCCCACTGGCCCGGCAGCGAATGCACCCAAACAGGAACCCGGCACTGGAGATGCTCCCCCTGCTGGCGAGGAGGAGGAGAAGAAGAAACAGAAGAGAGGTACGTGTATTTTTATTTTTTTATTTACATTTGCAGGTAGATCGTGCAGATCTTTTGAGGCTGGTAGCAGAAGATTAATGGGAATGGGGGACTCCACCACTAACAAAGATAATTACAGATGTCTGTTTCAAAAAGTAGACCACAACTTATTAAAAAAGATGGAGTCTGATTCATAAAACCCATCAGGATTATAATTTAAAGAAAAGATTACTGCTGTATGTTGGATTTCACCTGAGTTGAGCGTGTGTCCCTCTGTCCTGGTTCAGGTGGCAGAGGGCAGATCAAACAGAAAAAGAAGACTGTGCCTCAGAAAGTTACAATAGCAAAGATCCCGAGAGCCAAGAAGAAATACGTCACACGGGTGTGTGGCCTGGCGACATTTGGTGAGAGCTCGGTGTCACTGTTTTCACTCTCTGCACAGATGAAGTGTTTTACTGCTTTATTCTCCAACGTCAATCTTATGTGGACTCCCGCAGACATCGACCTTAAAGAGGCTCAGCGATTCTTTGCCCAGAAATTCTCTTGTGGTGCCTCAGTCACAGCCGAGGATGAAATAATCATTCAGGGAGATTTTACAGACGACATCATCGACGTCATTCAAGAGAAGTGGCCTGAGGTGAGTATCTGTCTCGGTGCTTTGAAAACAGGATTCCTCTTCACTAGCTGCCCTCTTGCCCTCGACTTCAGTTTTACATCATCTTGGAACTTCCTGGTTTTTCACTCTGCTGTGATGCTCTCAGTGCACTGTGGTTTTCATAAGTCTAATACACAGAGAGGAGGTTGAAATCTGTTTATGTGCTGTAGATAGATAGATAGATAAGACTTTATTAATCTCACAATGGAGAAATTCACTTGTTGCAGAGGCTCATAGCAACACACAGGAGGGAGTGCAAATGCAATAGAAATAAACAGACAGTGCAAAAAAACAGGTAAAAAATAGTAATAATATTAATAATAATAAATAGAACTAAATCCAATAAAAAAATAAAAATCTGAATCTAAATCTGTAACTGTAACACCGCCGCCTCCTCAGATCTCAGCTGATTGGCTCGCTGTGTTCTCAACAGCCAATGTGCATCCTCAAAGTATTTCACTTCCTGTGCACTCATAAAATCTGAAATACGCTCCGATGGCAGCAGTGGAAAGGCTCCATCTCTCTGCAGCATCCGGGAACATTTAACACTTAACGTTAGCTCCACTTTAACTGACGACACAAACTGAAGGTTGCAGCGATGCAGCTTTTCACTCCTCTGGTTCCTTTGTGCTGAAATACTGACAGAGTAAGAACGATCAGTGTCAGTTAATGTTAAATAATACAGTGGTGTCAAGTTCAGGATCACTCTTTATTTTGTAGAATGAACAAACATCAGTGTAAAATCAGATGAAATATTAAAACTGAGATGATCTAAGAAAACAGTCACACATGGTTGTATTGTAAACTCAACAACATCCTGTTAATGCAGTTCAACATTATAATGATGGAGGGAAAAGAGACTTAACCTCTGAATAAAGAAACAAACCTAAAATAAAAGTTGACTCTGGTCTTGATGAAGGATCCAGTGAAAAGTTTCTGAAACATGTTTGTGTCTCTGAATCATTTCTGACTCCTTCATGAAAATCTAAGTGTTAAACTTTATTCATATGGCTCCTTTTAAACCAGTCTTTTATTTACAAAGTGCTTCATCAACACAGTGAAACCAGAAGATAAAATACAAGCGATGCAAAGAGATGTTCAAAACAAATGAATAAAAAGGAGACACACAGATAAAGTTTTATTTTGAAAGGTGTCTGTAATTTCCTGAAATGATTTAACTACTGTTAATGAAACAGGAGTGAATAGTGTATTTCCTGGGACTACTTTGAGTGGTGGATTATTACGTCTTCAGTGTTTGAACTGAGGCTGAATCAGACTTTAGATCCATATTTAATTTTAGTATCGTGCTTTTATTTGCTTGGTTCAACAAAAGACAGAATATCCTCAGTTTCCTGTTAAACAAAGTTGACCCTCAAACATGAAGTGGTGACAATAATAAATGTTGAGAGTTGTGTGTGTGTGTGTGTTGCAGGTGGACGACGACAGCATCGACGACCTGGGTGAAGTGAAGAAGTGAAGACCAAATATGCACTTTTACTGAAACGGATGTGACCTGTAACAGCGACAAACCTGGCCAAATGTACACATTAAGTCATTTTATACCTATTTTATTTACTGTACATACAAACGCTGCGGACTCTGCCACTCACTTGGCTTTTTGTTTTTTTCTTTAGTTACTAGCTGCTTTCTCTGGTTTGCCAAAGGTGTGGTATGACGTGAAACCTTCCCAAATGTTCTTCACTCAAGCAAACTGTAGGCTAATAAATTTCAGTCTCCTTCGCCCGAACACTCACTTCAGTTTCTCTGTGTCTGATTTTTCAAGTTTCTTTTCCAGGCTGCTTGTTTTTCATGCTCACCACTCAGTCCCCCTGAGTCATCCTCTCCCTGTGTAATAGTTTGATAATGAAGGTGCGCTCCCCACAGAGATAACATTTACAGTTGTTTCCATGCTCCTTTGGGTCAATACCACTTCCCCCAAGATAACAGCGTGCACAGATGTTCGCTCCGCTCACGAATTAGTGTGTTTGTCTGAGAATCGTTTGCAGGAGCGCAAACATGATCCCCTTCCTGCAGGAGTCACCTGGTGCAGCCTATCTGTGTTGACTCTGCTCACAGCGGCGGCGGCGGCGTTGGTGTTTGTGCTTCGCCGAAGATGAATCTCAGTCACTCTGATGTCTGCTGCGCCTTCGAGTCGCCCATCCTGGACCAGGTCCTGCCTCCGATCCTGATCCTGGAGTTCATGTTTGGGCTGATGGGGAACTTTGTGGCTCTGTGGATGTTCATCTTCCACATGGACACCTGGAAGCCCAACGCCGTCTACCTGACCCACCTGGCTGTGGCCGACTCCATCGTGCTGTTCTGCCTGCCCTTCAGAGCCGACTACTACCGGCGAGGGAAGCACTGGCTCTACGGCGACGCTCTGTGTCGCATCCTCTTGTTCCTGTTAGCGGCCAACCGGGCGGCAGGGATCTTCTTCCTCACGGCTGTAGCCGTCGACCGGTACTTCAAGATCGTCCACCCGCTGAACCGGATCAACAAGATGGGTCTCGGCTACGCTCTCACGGTCTCGCTGGGCCTGTGGGTTCTGATTTTTCTGGCCACCGGGTACCTCCTCTCCGAGCAGCACTTCTTCCACAACAGCAACCGGACGCAGTGCGAGAGCTTCAACATCTGCATGGGCTTCAGCCCGCTGTCCACCTGGCACAACGCCTTCTACATCATCCAGTTCTTCCTGCCCACCGCCATCGTGGCCTTCTGCACCATCAGGATCACCTGGCAGCTGAGGAACCGGACCCTGGACAAGAAGGGGAAAATCAAACGGGCCGTTCAGTTCGTCCTGGCCGTGGCTCTGATCTTCATCACCTGCTTCTTCCCCAGCACCATCTCCCGCATCGCCGTGTGGATCCTGAAGGCGTGGTACGACGAGTGCCGGTACTTCGAAGAGGCCAATCTGGCGTTCTACACCTCGGTGTGTTTCACCTACTTCAACAGCGTCCTCAACCCGGTGGTGTATTACTTCTCCAGCCCGGCCTTCAGCGGGTCCTTCAAGAAGCTCCTGAACAAACTGCTGCAGAGGAGCGACGACAAAGATCAGACGGAGTCATCGGAGAACGACATCTCCACCATCGATGGTAGGAGGATATAGAGACTGTTAGAGTTTTACTGCACATTAAAGACCCTGCTCTGAATAACAGTTCAGTTAGTTTAGCTTCAGAGTAAACTGGAGGAAACAGGTTTTACTCAACAAAGTTACAGTAATTATAATTAGAAGCTGAACTTGGAGTAAATCATTATAGTAGTTGTTGTTGTTATAAATCATTTTTCCAGGTGTAGAGTCAAAGATTAATAATGATGAATAACATCTCACATACTTCACTTCTGCTTTTCCTCTGTGACACCAACACTGATTCTCTGCTGCCTGGAAAAATCAGAGAATAATAGAGATGCTGTTGTGTAGAAAACAATGTAACTTCTATTGTCGTCTATTTTGTATGTTTTTTGCTTATTTACAGTTTTGACCTGTTCATCCTGTCAGTGCTGTGCTTTCAATAAATGAGACATTAAAATAACCAACACATCAAAGTTTTGTTTCATTTTTAAAAAAATTAACTGAATAAACTGAAATCTGATGCTCTGAGTCTTTCATGCAGGTTTTTTTGTGCTCTTTACTGATGAAATCTGTTGATCTGTTTCAAATTAATCCAAAATTAAATATATTTTAACAAAAAGCAAAAATTAATTGTTTTAATTGTTGAAATTTAATTATAACATTTGTTCTGGGGATTGGAATAAAACATTGTGAATGTGTTACTTTGGGCTCTGTGTGACTGTGATGGATATTACATTATATATTACATTACAATATTACAATATTTTCTGGTTTTATAAACCAGATAATCCAAAATTTATTAAAACATGACTAATGTACATCTACAAATGTAATCACAATGAAATGATTTTTACAGCTTGATGCAGCTTTTTCCAATGTTTAATAAATTATATGTTGTAAATCTGACAGTTACAAATCTGTGGCAGTTTCATGTAAATAAAGTATTTTTGTTTCAACATAACTGCAAACTGAATATAAATGATTAATTTTTATTAAACTGTCTAAATAAAAGCAACATATTTTTTTCTACTTGGTCTATTTAAAATACATGCTGAGGTTCTGTGTTGTTCATTAAACTTGACCAAATTAGGTTGTATCCTCTTTAGAGATCTTAGTACAATGAACTAAAAAATCTAAACTCGTTGACTTAACATAAAAAAAATTATGTCAGGTTTATGTGATTTTTTTTGTGTGAAGACTCTACATCATAATTCTTCTTCATGGAGGGATCAGTTGTGAAAGTGTACAGACATTTACTGAGGGAGCGTATTTAATTCAGGACTTTGACTGGTATTTTTTGTATTGAAGCCTTTTCTCTGTATTGTGAGGGAGATGATGGGAGAGTCACAGTGTTATCAGCAACAGGTTATTGTTCAGTATTGATGAGTCTAAAGCTGTGCAGCTCCAGGATTAGGGAGTTAATGAGATGTATTAATTGAAAAACTACAGTCATTATTCAGAATTCACAAAATGTAGTAGTTTTATGTGGATTTCCACCAATATCCTTATAGTCTACACCCCAGATAAGAGTCTGGCTGTAATACATCCAAAAGTTATTTGTCAACCACCAATAAACCCACAAGAAGAAGAAAAAGCAGTGTTGTAGTAGTAGTAGTAGTAGAAGAAGAAGAAAAGGTAGTAGCATTAGTAGAAGTAGTAGTTGTAGAAGAAGAGGGAGAAAAATAAAATGCACACATAGCAGTAGAAGAAGAAAAAATAGTATTAACTGTAGTAGTACCAAAAGAAAAAAACGTAGTACTACCAACAATAGAAGAAAACAATGCAGTACACAGAGCAGTAGAAGAAGCAGTTGGGAGGTGATAGTAGTAGTTGTAGTTGTAGTAGTGGTGGTAGTAGAAGAAAAGGAAGAAAAAGAAGAAGGAAATGTACTAGAAGGAGTAGAAGAAGAAACAGTAGTGTTAATTGTAGGACAAGAAGAAGAAAATTGTAGTACTTGCAGCAGTAGAAGAAGTAGTTGGGAGGTAATAGGGGGTGATGATAGTAGTACTAGAAGAAGAAGAAAATGTTCGAGTAGGAGTAAAAGAAAAAACAGTAGTATGAGTCGTAGTAGTACAAGAAAAAGAAGAAGAAGAAGAAGAAGAAGAAGAATGTAGTACTAGTAGCAGTAGCAGTGGGAGCTCGGATGTACGGGCCTGTGTTTGTGTCCGTGAAGGCAGCGTCAGTTTCCAAGGTGACGTCAGACTGAGTCAGTCGGGGCTGGGCAGGAAAAACAGGAGCCGCTGGAAAAACATGTAACGGTGCAGACCCGCTGCTTTTCCTCCACGACATCACTTCACTGAGACCCAGTTCACCCAGAGGCAACAAGTAAGCTCCCGCAGAAACTTCCCACACCGCTGTCTGCTCTTTATGTCTGTTTCACACCCTCTCAGTCCCACCGTTAGTTGTCTCCCCTCAGTTCAGGGCTAATCTGGGAGCTAGCTAGCTGAGGAATTCCAGCAGGGACCGAGGAGGCGTTCAGCTCCACACAGCATCACAACAAGGTCTAACCCGACGTAAAGCAGGATAATTCACCGGCAGATACTCTAAGGAAAGATGTTGTTGTGAAATAAATGGTGCAGGGTGTGGAGGGAGAGAGTGTCGTGGCGGGTTAAAGTTATCCCAGCAGCCCAGCCCAGACACAACAGCACGGCGCCAGTCTGTGTGTGTGTGTTTATTATCCTCACTGTGTATTTATGTCTGATGTGTGGCCGTGTAAAGCTGGACATAACCCAGAGATAACGTGTGAGATGCTCCCAGAGTGTGAGGAGCCGCAGGTGGAGGTTTGACAGCTCCAGGTGTGCTCGTTGTTTTGGTCCTGCAGCACCGGCGGGGCGGGGCTGAGCAGCTCTCAGGTGGTGTTACAGCTGACTACAGGCTGCTCCTGTTACCTGGTCAGTGCAGGGGGATTGTTTCAGAACATATAGTCAGTCCTGCTCAGTCACTGCATCCTTTACATGTGCAATAATTACACTGTGCTGTGCCATCATTTGATTTGCTTGTAATATTATTGTGCAGTGCTGTGATGTTTATGCATATTTATTTACATATTGGATGTTACACGGGCTCTACACCTGCACACGTACATAGTAAGATAGTTATTTGATTTGCTGTGGCAACCCCAAAAGGGAACATCTGGAAGCAAAAGCAGATTAGATCTGCTCTGATCCTGGGGTTTTGGGAAAAATATTGTTGAAAGTTTTAAAAATGTGCTAATGAGGTATTAATTAGATGCACATATGGTTTGTGGACTCTTATTTTGAAGCCAGGAGTCTGGTATTTGGTTGTTTTTTTGGTGCCAGAATTGACCATATTTGGATATGAAGGGAGGAGTGAGGAGGCGGGTCTGACCCTTGAACCTGAGGACACTGTCCAATGAGGAGGAGACTGGACTTCAAGCTAACCACACCCCTAAACCTTCCTATTTTTTATCCAAATGGACCAC
>OOFC01044124.1:0-13171 GCA_900323345.1 Pseudochromis fuscus | reverse complement strand
GTCCAACCGCAGGGCCATCCATGAGAAGGTGAGCAGAAACAGCCCTCCTCCTTTATAATAACTTCTAGTTGTAATTCTAGTTGTAAATGGTTACAATTCTTAATTTACTAAATGTTGCACCTCAGTGGAACTTTCCAGTGATTGCATTGCACCATCCTCTGATACAGTCAAAGGCAGTGTTGTGTATATGTTGTACATGACTTGGCTTTGTCTCGCTCGCAGTACTACATGAAGGCGGGGGCCGTGGTCCAGGAGGACATTTCAGAGGCGTCGCTGATCATCGGAGTGAAGAGACCGCCGGAGGAAAAGGTCATCCCCAAGAAGACGTACGCTTTCTTCTCTCACACCATCAAGGCTCAGGAGGCCAACATGGGGCTCCTGGAGGACCTGCTGAAGAAGGTGAGCCGTGGACCTCGGTACACTTGTTGGATGATACCAATCCATGCTCCTCCAATAGGTAATACTGCTGTTTACCTGGAGGGGACTGGAGTGGGTGAAGTGACACCTGGTTATCAGAGTTAGTTCCTGGTGACACCACTCTGCTCTGAGCCTACTGACCTTGGATAAAAACTCTTATCCTTGAAGTACAACCAAGTATTTGTCACATGAACAACACAGTTTCCTTTGATGTGACTTCACAGTAAAACTGATCAAAACACTGATGTGTTCCCAATAAGGACGTCACTAAAAGAGTGTGTCCAAACAGTGTGAACAGTGTGAACATGTTCAGGAGTTACTCAGTCACTTTACCTTCTCCTCTTTTAGCAAACTCTTCTGAACACAGTGCTCAGTCAGACAGTTTGGAGACGCATCTTAAATACAGGTGTGAACAAGGGTGTCCACTGATCAGATCCCTAGAGGCGTCTTAAACCCAGTACTACACGCCCCCGACTAAAGACGGACCCCTGGGGCTTGGGAACCGGTTTCTGGAGGAATTTCCACTGCTCTGCAGGAGACCACTGCTGTTTTAAAGGACATTTACATAATGATGTTAGTGAGAGAAGCCAGGCTGGGCAGGTGATGGGACAACATGTCTCCATGCTCTGTAGTAACCTGGTTACTGTGAGTCAGGCCCGTCCACACGGAGACGGCGTGTTGGGAGCTGAAAGCCAGACTTTGTGGAAACCGGGTCCCAGAGTGGGAGAGACGCCACCCGCTGTGTCTCCGTGTGGACGGCGAATACACATTCTCCTGAAACAATGCTGCTGTAGCCCCGCCCCTCCCTTAACCTGCATGTGCAACCCACGACAACAACAGTAACAATGGCGGGACACAGCGGGCGTCAGTGCTGCTGCAGCAGCTACTGGCTTTGTTCTGACTTTTACAGCAACATCTCCTGAAAGTGTACGACTACCGTGAACAACAAGTGTGTAGTTTAGGGGGAAACATTTTAAAACATATTCATCCCCATGTGGACGGGGCCTCAGTGTATCTGTGAGGACGCTGGTATCACCTGGTTGCCCTGTGATAGTGCTCCGAGCTGATAGGCCACACTTCACACGTGTAAATGACCATCGCTGAAGTGTGAATGACGGTTAAATCTCCTGAGTAAGGATGAAAGCGTGGGATTGGAGGTGGAGGGTAAGTGGTGTTGGAAACCTCTTCCCCTGTTGAGGAGTTTATCAACTTTAATGTAAATATCCTCCTTTACTCCATGTTCAGACCTCCTCTCCTCCTGATCCACAATACAAACAGTACTGGTCCTGGTCCTTCAGGTGAAGGTAAACTGCAGACCAGTTGGACCTCAGGGGGGAGGGGGTCTGAAGCCATTCATCCATCAAATCCGCATTTGTAGAGACCCACACTGAGCCTTTGTCTGTGGCAGGAGAGGAGGAGGTGGAAGGAAACTCGGGTGATGGGATTACAGTCGAGACACATCTGCGTTCACACCTCTATTTAACCTGCGTCTCCAAACCGTCCTGCTGACCACTTCTGTTCAGACGTCACTACGGCAACGTCAGGGCCCGCCCACAGTGTTCACATTACTCACCAGAGGAGCTGCAGATTTTATAAACAGGAGGAGAAGGTGAAAGGATTCATGAACTACTGAACATGTTCACCTGTTGTGGATGAAGTTGTGAATTAGTGCAGCACCATAAGGAGGTGACTGAACAGCTGCTTCTGTTGCGTCCTTCTTGGGGAAGCATCAGCGTTCATGCAACCAAAGATATGTGGTCACACCGTCCCAGACCACCTCCACATGTGGTCTGAGGGATTGGATCTTGATGCATCTCGGTGGTTGTTGTATTTAGCGCTGGTGATCAGCTCGACCGAGACGCTTCCTAAAGCCGAGTGTGAACAGGGTCAGAGCAGCATTATCACAGTGTTGACAGGCTGCTCTGTTCTTAACCAATGCAACAGTGTGTTGTTGTGATGAACACTGAATATTCAGAGGTTTTGAGTCTCACTCTGAGGTTGTTACTGGACCAGCTCTGGTTTGAAACGTTTCAGTCCACTAGTTCCACCGACTGGTCACAGAAAGGCAGTAATGACAAGACTTAGAAATAATAACTGAGAGACTCCAACTTCTTTAAAAGTAAAATCATTTTGTCTTTTCAGGAGGTTCGACTCATCGACTACGAGAAGATGGTCGACGCCAACGGCTACCGGATCGTAGCGTTTGGTCAGTGGGCGGGTGTTGCAGGTACGACATGATGCTCGGGTTATTGGGGTTGGTCAGTGATGTGTCAGGACTGTTGTGCTTGAATCAGCTTCCACTGTCCTCCTGTGTGAACTTCAAATATAATGTTGGTTCATGAAGATAGATCCTGGTTAAAAACCTGCTCCCTCTGAGGTTTTCAGAGATGTGAGGTCCAGGAGAGGAAGAATAGTGGTACCAGGTACTTTTTCCCAATGGAAAATACAAGTCCAGTCCAGTCAAGTAGGCTCCATGTGGTGGTAACACTCCACTGGTCTTGAGAATCTACTCGTAGGAAACTATGAAAACAGACACTAATGCTGGACAGACCAGTGACAGAGCTGATTCAGGAGTAAACCACTGCTGACCTCCAGTGGTACTTTGAGCTACAAGGTGAACAGTTGTGTTTCTGTCCCTGTTTCTTACAGGAATGATTAATATTTTACACGGACTGGGACTTCGCTTCCTTGCTCTCGGCCACCACACTCCCTTCATGGTAAGACACCAAAACCAGGACAGTGTTGTCCCCTCAGTACCTCCTGGCTTCACATGGTCCTCACGTGTCTCGTGTCTCGTTCACAGCACATTGGCATGGCTCATAACTACAGGAACGTCAGCCAGGCCATCCAGGCAGTGAGGGATTGTGGCTATGAGATTTCCATGGGGCTCATGCCCAAATCTATTGGACCGGTCACATTTTGCTTCACCGGGACGGGAAACGTCTCCAACGGAGCCCAGGACATCATCAACGAGCTCCCTGTCGAATACGTCGAACCTCATGAGTTGAAGGAAGTCTCAGAAACAGGAGGTATGAAGAGTCTTCATCAGGGGAGATCACAGCAAATGAAGTCACATGGTGTAATCCAGGAACCTTTACCAAGGCCTCATCACACAGTCCCACAGAGACCAGTCGTGTCTTTACATCCTCGACTGAAGCAGAAAATGAGTTTTTACTTAGTTACAAGTGGCCTGTGATCCAGAGAAGAGATGATAGCTTCAATATCAAAATTCTCCTTTGGGTCTCAGTGGCTACGCTAGGCTAGTTCCTGTGGTAATATCCTAAAGTCTGAGGGCTAATGAGGAAACACTGAACATGTTTGCACATCAGGATAGTAGCAGCTAATGTAGCCAGGAGCATAAAGATAATGAGCAGACTGCAGTGTGAGCGACGTTAGCATTAGCATTAACGTTATTAGATGTTTTAGATGTTAGCATTAACATTTTAGCATGCTCTGATGTAAGTTTGTTACCATTGTCACAGTTACCATGCTAACATGCTAGCTTGTGTAACATTAAGTATTTTAGCCTGTTACCAAATAAACAGGCTAACTACTCTTAAGTTTTCTGCTTCTAAATGATACTTATTAGCCTGGTAATATGCTAATGTTAGCAAGTTACAGTGAATTGATTTATCTTTTTTTTTGTCACATTATGGATGTTTTTCAAATTTATCTTAGTCAGGTTATTTTAACCACAGTGTAGATGTTTGTGAGTTATATCATCTTAAAAATGATTCAAATAGTTTGTTTCGTTTAATCTGAATTATTTCTGTGAGAGATATTGTTGCAAATCATATGTAACATGTTTTTAATAGGCTACATCAAAGGTACTACTGTAACTGTATTAACTACAGTAGACCTGTTGTTTTTGTCAGATATGACCAAAGTGTACGCCACCGTTCTGAGCCGCCACCACCACCTGATGAGGAAGAGCGACGGCATCTACGACCCGATGGAGTACGAGAACCACCCAGAACTGTACACATCAAACTTCAGGACCAGCGTGAGTTTCTTAGCTTCTCTGCCTCCACCATCACTTCACTCACCCTCGTTGCAACACTCCTCGTCCAACCCGCCACCTGTTCCCGTCCTTCACCCGGAGGCCTCATCCTCTATTTCAGTCGCAGCACTGAGGTTGTGTAAGGTGGTGGTGGTGTGTCCAAACGAAGGCCACGTGGCACGTCTGTCATATTACACTGGAAAACACATGTGCTTTGTTTCTTTTTATTCACAAGTTACAATTTATCACACGAACTGAAGATTAATTCTGGATAAATTGTTTGGTGTAACGTGTAAAAACAGATTGGAGAAAAGGGACATGACAGTTTAAAGATAAGATAAGATGTTACTGTATTGATCCCACACCTGGGAAATAGTTTTTTCACAGCAGCAGGATAAAGTACAGAGTGCAAACATGAGAAGTGGGGGAAAAAAATCTGAAGAATAAAAGTATCGACATATAAATGATACATTTACAAACTAGATTTAAAAATGTAAAGACAAATACAGACTTTTGTGCACCTTGAACTTACATAAATATAAATAAATTGTGTTGGATAAAAGGTAAAAACTGCTGCAAAAGCAATAAAACAACATGTCTCAATAAATATATAGATAGAAAACGAAGGAAAAAATGTGCAAAGTACAGTCCAAGAGTCGGTTGATAAAAATACTAAACACTACTCACCAATCCCACCCAGTCTGAGAGACGTTTGAATGATTGTTTGAAGTGGTCATGTTTGTGTAATGGACCCTGTACCTGTCTTGTTTTGTCAACTGCGAAAAAACCTACAGAGGAAGCTGCAAATCTTGACCCACCCTAAAAATACTGAGATGTTTTAACCTGGAACTGTGTCAGCCTTGGACAGACTACACACTGGATTGATTTAACCCGGTAGGATGGGTGTAAAAACCACCCATTGACCCAGATCACGGTCACTCTCAGATCTGTACATCTAATGTGGCTCCTGAAGTTGTTGTACTTTCATTTTTATTTCAAAGTAAATATACAAGTGGGAATAAAACATGCCTACTGTATCAAAAGTACTTCTTTTAGTACTAGTAATCTCTACCAAACCTCGCTGACGTCCACCCTCCTGTCTCCATCACAGTCAAACCGCTAACAGTGTCGTTTTAACTACAGGTAGCACCCTACACAACCTGCCTGATCAATGGTATTTACTGGGACCCACACACCCCCAGACTGCTCCGACGACTGGACGCTCAGAAGCTCATGAGACCCCTCAAAAACACATCTGCACATGAGGGATCGCCAGAGCTGCCCCACAAGTAAGAACGTTACATTGACACAACCTCTGAGTTGTTTCAGACTCGTCGCATGAACTCTGTCTGTCCACTGTTTATAATAAAGTACGATGTCGTGAAGTAACCGTTATATTTTTCACCATAGGCTGTAGAAAAGATGGATGTAGCCAATGCAGAAGTGCAATACCTACGATGGCCACTAGGGCTACAACTAACGACTATTGCGATAGTCGATTCAGCCATTTATCAACTTCTTTTATCTTTTTTATAACCATACTTCGAGCTGTCGGTTACTTTGTTGTCACTATTTATACCATTATTCAAGCTAATTGTTCGTTACTTCAAGCTAACATGTAGCATATACCGTATTTTCAGGACTATAAGCCGCTACTTTTTTCTGACGCTTTGAACTGAAACACCGGTGTTTGTCATGTATCAGCGGCACCAAGCTCGTTAGCTTTTTACAAGCTAGCAAGCTCCGTTTAGCGTCGTCACATCAGACCCAGTCAGAGTGGACCACATGAATAAATTCAATAGCAGCTTATACGATGCATATTTTTGGTTTTTCTGTTTCAAACACTTTCCCAGTTTCCACTTCAATGAGCTCAGTTTTATCCGGTGCAGTGCAAAACCATTTTCATCAAATCAGAAATGTAGTTTTTGTAATTTCTGTGTTTTCCATTTGGCAGCTGCATGAAACCCCAGAGGTACAAGTACTGCAGAGAAAGATATTTATTGTGGATGAACATGTGGTCTGTTCAATGGCAGGGAAAACCTTGCCACATAGTTTAATAGCACAGTTTCCCTGAAGGTGTCATTGAGTATTTTATACAATATTTTACAGCCTTGCAGGACAATACATGTTTTCATTGGTAGCAGATGGAGGAAAATGGCCTTTCTGCTCCGACTGTGACATGTTGTTCAGCTTTGAGTTAAACACCGTTAAGATGATGGAGTGATGTTCCCGACTGAAGGCTGAGGATCTGATTCTCTGAATGCATCAAAGCTTCAGTCATGTTTAAACTCTCTCTCTGTGCAGGCTGTTGGCCATCTGCGACATATCTGCCGACACCGGGGGCTCCATCGAGTTCATGAACGAGTGCACCACCATCGATAAGCCTTTCTGTATGTACGACGCTGATCAGCACATCGACCACGACAGGTACGGCGCAGACGGGTCATGATGTCACAATGGATCCCCGTTGGATTTAGACAAAGACTTTTTATAGATCTGGAGGAAGCAGAGGTGCAAATGTATTCAAAGCTCTAAGTGCCATTAAGCAAGCTAATAACATTGGGGATGAATGGCGTCCTGAGGGCAACAGCTCAAACTGCCTCCGAACCAAGGTTATAATAGTTTAGAATTTTACATTAGTTTTCATTTTTATTTCGTTTTGACTTCACGTCTCCAATTTCAGTTTAGGTTTAATCAGTTTTTTATCCATGTTTGCTGGTTTCTTTTAGTTTTTATTAGTTTTAGTTTTTTCTAATATGGTCTATTTTTCAGGGATGACATTAAAAAACTAGGAATAAAGTGTGTAATGAAACCTCAGGAACACACACTCTTACAACATGTAGTAAATCAGCTGTTTTGCCGCCTTCTGATAGAGACACTATTTAAATTACCGTAATAACATATTCGGTGTGAAGTGCAACATCTCAGCTCTAAGGAACCGTTGACATGTTTCTGATTGCGCAAACCGTGACATAATTACGGTAATCCAACAACGCATAGCATTGTGGTTGGAGCATGTTGCTAAACTTTCTGCAGGCTGCTCATACAGACCAGTCTCAATGAACAGATCAGCCACTGCTTCCTCCCCCTTCTGGTGTTGTTGTGAATTTACCGACCAGCAGCTGGAAGCACTGGACAAGTGTTTTTTGAATGTTGGCTCGGGCTGCATGACGTCACCTGGCATGACGTCAGTGACATCCTGTTTCAGACGAGGAGCAGCGGGCATCTCCCTCACCGCTTCACTGTAAGCTAGGTTAGCCTCCTCATGAAAACTTTTTAGATGGACTTTACGATTCGTGGGGTTTTCACCTTTCAGAAATGCGCCACATATTTCCCCACGTTCCACCTCAAGGACTCTGCGCCAATTGGACTCTGGCGCTTTCAACTCTCGCTGCCGTGCTGCAGGTGATGCTGCAGGAGATGCTGCAGGAGATGCTGCAGGAGATGCTGCAGGTGATGCTGCAGGTGATGCTGCAGGTGATGCTGCAGGAGATGCTGCAGGAGATGCTGCAGGAGATGCTGCAGGAGATGCTGCAGGTGATGCTGCAGGTGATGCTGCAGGCTATGCTGCAGGAGTGTTAACCCGCCAGTCTGCAGCCGGGTGGACGGATTGCGACTCAGACACGTCATGTGACATACCGTTGTCTCCTGCTGTCACTGCATAAAGACGAAAACTAAGGACTTTTTCTCTATGCTTTCAGTTACTTTTAGTTAGTTTGGTAAGGATGCTATTACAGTTATCATTGTTTTAAAAAGCTTTTTTATTTTTATTTCAGTTAACCAGAATGTTTTTTCATTTCTAGTTTTTTCGTTAGTTTTAGTTAACGGTTATAACCACCTTGCTCCGACCGTCCTGACAGTCCAACGCACCAGCTGCTCTGCTGAGGCCCTGCCCGTCATCAATTACTTAATAACTTCACCTCTGCAGTAAACATTTGTCGGTGTACCTCATAAAACCAGTGAGTGTGACCAGCTGTGTGTATGTGTAACTGCCAGCAGCTGCTGCCAGGGTCCAAAGGTAGCGATCAATCATCCTCCTGCCGTTTGTGTTGTTTGCAGCGTGGAGGGAAACGGGATCCTCATGTGCTCCATCGACAACCTCCCGGCTCAGCTCCCCATCGAAGCCACAGAGTACTTTGGAGACCGCCTCTTCCCCTATATCTGGGAGATGGTAAGACGTTCACGGTCAGGTGATGGCGGCGGCTGCGTCATTCTGTCTCTGCTGTTTTCTGCTGCTGCTGGACTGGAGGTTGAGCTTGCTGGGGGAAATGGCTGCGACCGGCTTCTCTCTGTGAACTTGGTGACAATAACCCAGACCCCTGACACACCCCTTTTTTCATTTTTCTGTTAAATTTAACGTCCTGTCATCACCAGCTGCCTTCAGACGCCACCAGACCGCTGGACGAAGAGGAGTTCAGCCCGCAAGTCCGAGACGTGAGTAACAGTGTGATGTTAGCTGCAGCAAATATCACTGCATGTACGACACAAACTGTTGTTTTTACATGTGTTCATTCATATTCATTTAGTAGCTCATGATAGTTCAGATTTTAGGAGTAAGATCAGTTTATTATATTATTGATTTGTGGGGGATATGGGGGATAAAACACTGCACAGGCAATAAAACAACATGTCCAATAAATAAATAATTTAAAAATGTAACAGGAAATTGTATTCATATGTAAAAATTAGGGGTGAGACTCGATTAAAAATTTAATCTAATTAATTAGAGGCATTTTAATCACATAAAAATATTTGCCCTAAAAAGCAACATTTTTTCATTTAAATGGAGTTTAGTGGCGACTGAATGAAACAATAGACACAGACATGAATACTTTAAACTCAGCTCTTTCAAAAGACATTTCAATTTATAACAGCAGGAAAATAAATAGAAAATCCCCCTGGGACAAAGTGAACAGACCTAAAGTTAAAGTACCGTTATTACCATCACCAGTACTTTAAGTACTTTTATTTTATACTTTCATCAAAGCTTCCATAAGGTAGTTTTTGAAAAATAAAATTTCGCACTTTATTGGATTCCTCCATTTTGGTCGGACGCTGCCATGTGCATCAGTGTCATCAGTGCACCAGGAAATGATGCATTTCTCATTGTTTGGGATGCAAACAATGATTAATACATTAATTAATTACACAAATATTAACCCATTAAAAAAATTAATGCATTAAAGTCCCACCCCTTGTAAAATTCATTGTAAAATACAGTGTGAGAGGTGAAATAATTCACCAAGAATGACTTTTAAATGCTCAAGAATAAAGTAGAAGTAGAAAAAGTAGAAGTGTTCTCAGGGAGAACAAAGACTTCATGGTGGGAGGATGAAGCACTGCACCTCCTATCATCTACTTATTTAACTGTAGTGCTGTGACTGATGTTAAGAAACAATCCTGTGAGATTTAGACTTTTTTAAAAAGCGTCTGCTCTTCCAGGCGGTCATCACCTCCAACGGAGTCCTCACCCCCAAGTTTGAGTACATTGAGAAGTTAAGAGAAAGAAGGTAAGACCTTTGTCAGCATGTCTGTTACCTTGAGATGATTCAGTGTTTCAGTTTGAACTGTTCATTAAACATTAAAAACGTTATTTCACCACACGTGTCCAATGCAACAATCTAAGGATAAACTGTCTAAAGATTAAAAGACAGGTAACATGTGTTTGATGTTTGATGCTGCCCACACTGTAGAGGTTGTTACCCACAGTTGATAACTTAGTAAAAGTTCAGTGATGTTGGTGCTTTGTAGTCTCCATTTTTTGCTGTTTCCCTCCATAACTCATCCTTTTTTAGCATTTGCAGTTTGTGCTGTCGTAGCGTCCTGCAGCCAGCGGCCGGTCTGAAAGCCGGACTCGTAGAGACTAACTGTCACCTTGTGGTTGTTCCTGCACAGTGCTGCCCTCTGGTGTCTGCTGTGTCTGCTCTAACACCTTGCATGGCTAGCGTGCTAATAGGCCGCTGTTGCTAGCCAACTGCAGAAGCTGGAGTTTGCCCTCCGGCGCCCATCGGTAGAAACACCTTTTTCTTCTCACTCTACACCTGCCATCCCCCACTGTGTCGCATCGCTCTGTCCACGTCCTGGCATGTTGATCAGAAGATGAATACATGTCTCTGCAAATGATAGGTCAACGACACGCTACCTAGCTTAGCATAAAGACTGGAAACGCCAGAGTGGCTAGCTGTTGTGCTTTACAAGCAGGGCTGTAGCTAACGATCGTTTGGTTGTCAACTAATCATTGGCTATTGAAACGATTAGTCGACTAATCGGATAATGAATCATAACTTTTAAATGGCTCTTATTCAGCTCTCAGCTTTTAAATGTAAGATGAGTTAATCATAAAGACAAGAAAGATGGAGACTTCATTCAGAAATACATTTTGAATCACCTCTGCTGCTGATGTCAGCTGCTACTGATACAGGAAGTAAACAGCATGGGCTGCAGCCATGTTGTTTACTTTCTGCTGAAGGTTATTGCACATGTGCAGCTCTCAGCAGAGATAGGAAGGGAGGGGGATGTCTCACTCGGTTAAAAACACCACTGTTGGCAGCTATTTTATTGTTGAATGAATATCGACTATATCAATGCACCCCGACTTAAAAGAGGAGAAAAAAACATGTTAAAGAAATTCAAAAGCTGTTTAATGAGAGTGCTAATAACTACAAAATACTGTAATAATATGAATATAATTCTAGTTCAGCATGTTTCTTTTTCCAGTTTTTATGCTAAGCTAGGTGTCTTGGACCTATTTTTGCCCTCAACCTACAAAGAAAAATCCATCTTCTCATGTGACTCTGATTTCTCAAAAGTTACTATGTTTCAAAAAACAAACCAATCATGTGCATGGTTTAATTTGTGTGATTTCTGTGAAATCCCTTCAGCGTTCAGTATGATCCTCAGTCTGCTTCATGTTGTCAGGACACAGTCTGTTCATTGATTTGATTTCCTGCACTTTCAGACATTATTGCTGTTAAACCTGCTCATCAAATCTGTCTTATCTCCACAACCTTAACCGTAATGATATGTGTTAGATTATTACCAGTCAGGCTCAGTGCAGCTTTACTTCTTGTGAACAGCTTGGATGAAGAGATTTCAGCCTCTTCACCAGAGTCCGGTCTCGGTGTTACTCACACCGAGGCGTTCAGCTCGCTCATATTTAGGCCACCTCTCAGACCTGATGAGTTTTCTTCCTAATTGACCCTAAGTATCATTTTTCCAGACAAGCCATGCCACCAAAATCTTAATCCTTTTGATTAAGTTTGGCTCCTTAAGATATGTAAACTGGAGGAGAAATCCTCCTGAGGGAACGGCCATCTTTTCTTTTTTAATTAAGGAGACGAGTGCCAGGCGGACCTCCAGTCGGTCCCGCTGTGACTCGTGCATGTGTGCAGTGTCGCATCCAATTAGGCCATCGCTAACGAGTCCACGGGTCTGACTCCTGGGGGATTTGAGGCGGGGTGGTGGTGGTGGTGGTGGTCGGTTGGTGGTGGGATATTAATGCCACAGGTCACTCTGGGTGAAGCCTCTGTTACATGGTGATGCTGGTGCTCTCGTTGCTCTGGTGCTCAGATAATCCAACCTGCTACATCACAGACGTCTTAACTGAATCCAGTTGTTTGGAGAAGAACTCGCCGTTTAATTTAAAGACTTTCATCGTCACTGTTGTTCTCACAAATCTTCCTTTCAGAGTACTGGGTGTACAGTATTTTATGTAGGTAATTTTGTTAAATGTCAGGCTACAGCCATGATACCTAAACATCAAGCATGACTTTTTTTTGTAAAATCTGATTTTTTTAGTGAGAAGAAGTTATGAAAAAAAGTAATTTGATCAAGTAAGTATTATTTTAATAGTACTTTTAGGTTGCTAAGATATTTAATTCTGTTTTAATACACAGGAGCTGAGTACGGCATCGGCATAAAAACACATCCTAATGTGTTTTTATGCCGATGACAAAGCTCTTTATTTCTTTTGTCTCAGGAGAACAAAAGGCAGATTTGTCGAGAAAATGAGGTCATGTGTCACAAGGGAATGACTTTTTTGTTTTCTCAAGATCATGTGACAGTTATGGAGAAACAGTGGTTACTGGATGTAACGTCAGTTCTATGAGTATGACCAGTCCTGTCAGTCAGGAGGTGACAGAAAAATAAAAAGACATAAAAGAACCATGAATTAGTGTCTAATAAAATAACAGAAATCACTATTGCTGTGTATTAAATGGGATTGGATGGACTGGATGCTGTAATCATAAAACAGTGAAACCATACTAGTGCACATCAAGTCCTGTTCTCAGGAACCAAGGGCGAGGATCAAGTTTGTTATGACACTTTTCCACTACATGGCTTCTCAACCCTCCTCATTAGTGTTAACAGTGACAGAGGATAGTCCCGCCTCCATGCCCTAGATGTTCTTGTGTTTCAAATACATGGGCCAGACGTGGCCGTCGAACAGACCGGGGGGGTCTGGAACCAGGTAGTTCCTAGAGCATGCCCTCAGATAGCCCCGCCTCCATGCCCTCAGATAGCCCCGCCTCCATGACCTCAGATAGCCCTGCCTCCTCCTTAGATAGCCCCGCCTCCATGACCTCAGACAGCCCCGCCTCCATGACCTCAGATAGCCCTACCTCCTCCTCAGATAGCCCCACCTCCATGCCCTCAGATAGCCCCGCCTCCATGCCCTCAGATAGCCCCGCCTCCATGCCCTCAGATAGCCCCGCCTCCTCCTCAGGTGCAGCAGCAGGATGATGTTCAGTGATC
>OOFC01044121.1:32862-53186 GCA_900323345.1 Pseudochromis fuscus | reverse complement strand
CGAGGAGCTGCAGTACACCGCCTACGGAGGCCCGGAGGGGTCAATGCTCTCTGCACTGCACTCCTTCATAGACAGTGAGTGGTGACTGTAAAAAAAATCTGCAGTTTATTTTTTGAGATTTGAAATCATATTTAACATGTTAATTTCTCCAATTTACAATTAAAAGGTTTGATGATGTGATGTAGCATGAGGCATACACACACACTTACACATCACATGTTAACTTCAATTGGCTTATTTTTCAAAGTCTGGGACATGTTTGAATTTCTAGAAGAAATAATGCATCAGATGAAGATTTATAGATAAATTAAACTTTATCTTGGCACTTTCATCTAACAAGTGGCTGGATTTGCAGGAACTGAACTTTTTTTGGCTCAGAAAATTAAACAAAAAACATAAAAACAAAGAAACATACAAGTTAATTCAAGTTATTTGCTGATGATGTGATGTTTTATTTGAGTAAAATTTTTTTTAATCTCCTGGAGGTGGGGATAGAGGACTTTTCTAAAATATGGATGAGATATTTAAAATCAGATAAAATCAAAAAAGCTTCAAGAGAAATAATAATAAGTACTAGAATAGGAAGGATAACAATATTTTAAAGCAGACAAATATTGACAAAGAAAAACACACAAGCTCAGTTTTTTTGCTGATGACGTTTTGTTTTATTTGAGTGTATAAATTACATTATATAAAGTATTTTGTTAATATGTTTTTTGTTGATACTCTCTCTGCTCCTCTTGTATTAATTTAGAGATGTTTATATATTTCATTATTATTAGCATATATTAGAAAAATGGAGCTAAAGTAACACCAGTATCCTGCATGTAAATGACTGTTTGCTTCCTGTGTGTGTCTGCAGTACACTCTCCTCCATCCATGTTTCAACCGCTGCTGCCAGCCCACGCAATGACCTCCCTGCCTGTGTCTCACGCCTGAGCTGCCACACACACACACACACACACACACACACACACACACACACAACAGCCTCACACTTCACCAGCGTTCGGCCGTCATCAGCAGCTGCAGTGATCTGATCTCGCTACGATTTCATGTGAACAATAAAAACATTTTCTCATCTTGAACCGCCGCCAATTCACAACTACATGTTTCTATTTTTGTTAAGCAAATTCTGGATGATTATAATTTGCAGTCCTCGGTGTACTGTACAACGTGGAAATGGAAAGGTTTCGGTGTACCTCATAGGATTGTGACACATGACATTCTAGATTTCTATTTGTTTGTGTAGTTGGTGATAAAGTTTGACTGTGCTACTCTAAGTGAAACACCACCAGACCCAAAATGTCAACTCCATATGAAGATGAACTTGTTTGTAACGCAGTGTTGCAATTTAATTTATTGTATGTGACGTTTGTTTTGAGAATAAATGTCTAATTTCACAAACCTGGACTGAATGAAATCAGCTGACACGGTGCAGGGTTCACACCTCAGTTTGAAGACAGTACACATCGTACAAAAACTATTTATTGACAATAGAAGAAGTAACAAACCACATGTTGTGAAATATACTCTGTGAGAAGCACATGCAACTTTTTCTGCATGAATAAATATACGACAGGCACTTATGCTGTCACATTTCTGACAAACGAGCGACAATAAATAAAACAAGTTCGGAAAATTGCTCATTTGTCTATCGACAGGTTGGAGCGCTGCATCTGCAGTTTGACTTTTGAAGAGTTTGCGGTAAGAAAACTGGCTGACGTTTTACCAGGAGAGAAGTTTAACTTGTGTCTACTTGTTGACTGTGGTTGACCAAAAGAATCCAATTCCCAGGCACAGACGGGAGGGGAGGCTCTGAAAACACTGTTTTTACTTCACTATCAGATCTCTGCTGGGAATGAAACTAAACCCGAGCTTCATGCGTACAGGAGATATAAACCGGGAGTGTGGCAGATATCAGTATGACAAAGAAATAACAACCTGCCACATACGAGATATGCCCCACTGAGCACTGCATGCATCATTTCTCCTCTCAGAGATACACAAACAGAGGCTGTTTTGCTTTTATCGAATGGTTACGTCGTGCATGTTGCGGCGTGTTGTGCTCGAATGGGGGCAGAAGGTGTGTGAGTCTGGCGGTGCTGTCACTCTGAGGGCAGGCGCACAGAGACATGAGTCACATCTCAGAAGATCTAAGGGGAACATGCATGAAGCCAGAGCGAGGATCTGTGGACGGCTCTCATTTGTTGCATCGATCACTAACAAATCCACCAATGACGAAACTGCATTTGCACAGAGACTCTTTGATTTTTGGATCTCAAAGGGTTTAACCACACAGCTACACATCAGCACCGCCTCACTGGTAACACACACACTGCTGTGCAAACTGAGCCAAAAGCATCACTCCATCAACAACAGGAACCATAGTAACAGGAACATTGAACAGTGTTCAGGGTCAGAGCCTGTGAAGTGATTCATACAAGAAGGAAGAATCAAAAATCTTCCTGGTGATTGATTACAACTGTATTTCATAGAAACTTATCAAACTGCAGCAGCTTCAAACCAGCTCACTCACTGCTGTGGGTTTTTCCTCCTTGTTATTTACATTTTCTACTGAAGCACACTCAGCATAAAAACGATCACTAGAGGAAATGGTTGAACTCCACGTGTGATTAAGAGGACGTGTCTGAGGACATGCTGGACACTTCAGGTTATCTGAGAGGAGTCACCAACAGGCAGAGGGTCAGTGTTTCACGCTGGTTGGACACGACAACAGAAGATCCTCCAAACAAAACACTGAAAAGACGAGGACTTCCTTCTCTAACTGCTAATATCCCTTCAAAAACAATTGAAAAATATAAAAAAGCATTTTCAAATGTAAACTATGTAGCTGCTACAGTACAGGCCAAAAATTTGGACACACCTTCTCATTCAATGTCTTTATTTTCATGACTATCTACATTGTAGAGTAAAGTAAAGTAATGATGGCCACTGGTTTTTCTTTAGTTAGCTGATTGGTTCTTGCCATAATATGTATTTTAACAGTTGTCCAAAAGGGCTTAACCTGACTTCTGCACAACACAACTGATGGTCCCAAACCTATTGATAAAGCAAGAAATTCCACTAATGAACCCTGATAAGTCACAGCTGTGAAGTGGAAACCATTTCAGGTCCAAACAGTGGCTATTTTGAAGAAACTAGAATATAAAACATGTTTTCATTTATTTCATCTTTTTAGTTAAGTACATAACTCCACGTGTTCATTCATAGTTCTGATGCCTTCAGTGAAAATCTACAATGTAAATAGTCATTAAAATAAAGAAAAAACATTGAAGGTGTGTCCAAACTTTTGGCCTGTAGTGTATATTCATTAAAAACTCACTTTGGCAATTCAGAGAAAAAGGCTTCATGTCCCTGACGGTTAAATATGAAAACACTGGACACTAATATTTCTCAATGTGAGAGACTTAAAGGTCAAAAACTGTGCTAACACACAGATGAGCTCATGTTTGACCATTTCATGGCAAAAAACAATACATGTATCGACTGGCACCACCATGTGGTGACAACTAGCAACTACAAGCGATTAAGAAAAAAACAGTAAAAGTTGAGACGACCACAAAAATGATAAAGAACTCACTTGTCCCAATAGGAACTTACTGTGTGATATAACTGTGGTTGTAAAATGTATAAGACAAACCAGTTATAATTGAATATCTGAAACAGTATAAAATCTTAGACACTCTAGAATTAACTATCAATACTAAACAACTACAAAGTCCATAAATTAGTGCATGTGTGAATTGAATTATTAAAATCGTTTCCCTACAGAACTATTTACAGCTGCAGCTTAAATTACATTTGGCAAAGTGTTTAACGCCACGTGGGCGTGTACCCTGCTTTGGTAACGACCTCCAGTCTTTCTCCTCCCGCCTCCTCTTCACTTCTTGACGTTCTTCTTGTCGAGGAGCCTCCTCAGGGTTCGGTTCATGTAGAAAGGCCGAGCCACAGAGCCGTCGTTCACCTCCAGATCCCACACTAGGAGGCAGCAGCAGCAGCAGCAGCACGTTAGCAACAGAGAAGTGAAACAACCCTTTAAGTTCAAACCTTTGAAAAAGCACCGCGAAAAATACTTGAACCATTTATGTTTATTCGAAAACAAAGATTCACATTTTCATTGGATTCATTGATAAAAAAAATTCTCCTATACAAAAAGAACACTGAATAACCTCCAGACAGATGTGTGTATTATACTTAGTATTAAAACAGCACAACATCTGAACCATCCAATAAAAAATTTACCAAAAATGGCTTTGACATCCTTTTTATAAACTGTATCGCAAAGGTTCCTGGTGTTAGGTCTAAAACCACAGAAGAAGAGGAACTTTTTTTTTTTTTTTTTCCACAACTAGGCACATAAACTAGTGGCTGCATTCAGAAGTTTCCTGAAAACTCTCAGGTTCTGTTTAGATTTGAAGCAAAAACCATAAAATGTCTTGAAGTCTTGACCTCCCGCAGAGTCTGGTTTACAGTACATCTATGAGCATAGTGGGAAAATGACTGATGTAAAATGAGAGAAACCTGTTTTGCTAAGTGCAGAATACACACCATTCATTTTGGATCTGTGTGTTAGTATAAATACGGTGGATTAAAGCAAAACCCAATGGGAAAACATCAACAGCCAGCAAAATAATCATGCTACACAGAAGAAATAAATCACATGGTTCTTTTCCTGTATGTGAAAGTGCATACAAAACATGATTTTACATCAGAGGACCAAAGTGCGACAAGAGGGTGCCCCGTAAGTCCACCACTTTTCTTTTTTTGTTTTTGTTGTTTTTTTAAACGGTGACGTCTTATGCCGAAGTCTATCAGTGGCATCTGTACATGTTACGGTCCTCATGTTTGTTTGGGTAAAAATGCTCGTATGGTTTTCACGTCGGCCCGTCCGTGTGCATCCGTCCTGCGAGTTGCCGTGTACCCTCTCAGTAAGGCAGAGGTCAGCAGAGAAAACAGAGAAGAAGAAAAAGCAGAAATAAAGGCAAGTATCTGAGTTGGCTCAACAGAGGGAGTGAACACCAGTCTTTTTTTTTTTCTTTTTCTAGCCCCGCCCCCTCCCCCGTGCCTTTTCTGTGAGGACCTGAAGTAACCGCATGTCCTTTCATGTCCAGGTCATCCCTGACCAGGCGGCGATGCATCCAGTTGTGATGTTTAGCCCTACAGTACTCGCTCCAGACCCCCCACCCCCCCACACACACATACAGCAGATATGGAGAGTCAGAGAGTCAACAGTCTGGCTCAGGAGGGTGACTTGGCGCCCTCCTCTCCTTTGCGCAGGATCTTGTGCAGCCCGGGAGACATGTAGTAAGGCCTGGAGGAAGAACCGTCATTCCTCTCCAGGTCCTCGCCTGAGACCAGGTCCCGGCAGAGGAGGGAGGGGCGGACGGTTGACAGAGCGACAGCCAGAAGGAGAAAGGAAAGCAGAGATTTAGTGGAGGTGAGTAAACAAGACCATGCAGGAAGTACAGAGGAGGAGGAATCAGTTGCAGTGAAAAAGGGAAAGAGTTAAATATTTAAAACTGCTGACATGCTTCCTGACAAACCATCACAGTCGGCCTCAGCGACAACAGTAGTTATATTCTCACCGGCCCTGTTTACACTTGGTTTTAAGATGCGTCTCGGGGGATTGGATCACAAGTGGACGGCGCTAAATACGAGTGTAAACCACCAACTGATGCACTGAGATCCCATCACTCCAACCACATGTGGACCTCCTGTCTTCTGTAGTGTAAATGCTAATGCATCCCCAACAAAGACGTCACAAAGAGCATTTCCACTGCATGGTACCACCTCACCTCACCTCGGTTTGTGGCGTGTTTCCACTGCAAAAAGTACCTGGTACAACTTTTTTCGTACCTCCTCTCCTGCGGCTCTAAAAAAAAGTACCCGGTCAGGTAGGAGCAGGTGCTAAAATCTTATTGGTCGGAATCGTCATTGCATCATCACTGTGCAGCACGGAAACATTTGTACCCTCAAGCCGACGGTTATAGTCAGAATAACAAGTTTCTACCATGTGGGGAAAACCACTGAATAGATCAGTTCAATCTACAATAACAGCTTTAGTGCAACATTAAAATTTAATTTAAACACAGCTGAAAACAACGTGAGCTCTGAGCGCCCAATCGGAGGTTGTACCAAGAGCTCACATCTCCGAAAATGTTGCAGCAAGTTTTTAACCAACAGGATGAAATAGCAACATATCTGAAGTAAAAACAGCTCATTTCTGACCTGAAACAATCTTCAAACTGTTTCTGTGAGGCCACAACAGTTATTCTGAAGATTACTGAAGATCAACTTTCTCCTCCTTCACCTGATGAGCAGCTACATGGAGGAGGGACTGTTTTCTGTCATGGAAACCCAGCTGAGGTGAGTTGGTACCATGTAGGCTGGTGGAAAAGCTCCAACAGAAACTGTGCAGGACAGAAATCTGCTGCTCTTCTTGTATTTAGTCTCCTTTGTGCTGCCCTGTGCTCATTTGCAACTCGTAAAAAAACAAAAATGTAAATCTCTTTGTCACATACACAATCATTCCACTTTGACCTGTGGACAGTTGGAGCCGGGTATCAAACCACCAACCTCAAAATTTGTGGACGATCTGCTCACCCACCTTTGCCCTATTATCCAAACAGTTGCCTGTACCTGCATAAAAGTTCTTGAATCTTGAATCTAGCACTTTTAGCTAACTGTTTACAAAACCTGGGAGCTGTGTGTGTGACATGTGATCACAAGTGGTCAGCAGGACAGTTTGGAGACGCATGTTAAATACAGGTGTGAACACAGATGCCGTCCACATGTGATCCGATCGCCTGAGACGCATCTTAAAACCAAGTGTAAACCGAGTCGCTGTGGCAGGTGAAGTACTGAAGAAAGCATCGTACTTACAAAAGCACAGGAACAACGTGTCCACACACATGGCGTAGACGTTAAAAAAGCCGTGTGCAATCATGTAGGATCCAAATATCACCGTCTGGAAGCAGAACAAACAGGCCACAGTCAGGACGTTGTGCTACTGTCGGCCTCATTTCAGTTTGTTCGAGCAGCATCAACAACAACCTGAATTCCCACAAACACCAAGAAGAACAGAAACCGCTGAGTCATAAATCCTTCAACAAAACTAATTAGCTTGTGCAACTGCGTGAAAACTGATGTGGAATAACTGCAGTGGTGTTAAGTAGAGTTTAACAACTTTTCACCACTGAGAAAAATATGTACTTAAATGTTTAGACATGAGAGGAGCTTAGAGGAAGAGGCAGCTGCTGACAAAGAAAACAGTTAAATAAAATCTTCTGGTTCTGTATTAGAGGAGAGAAAACAGTGAATTAATCCAAACAGGGCTCCATCTATTTTCTATATCGTGATTTTAAACAAAGAATAGGTCAAAATGAAGCCAAAGAAAAATGTTTTGAATTAAAGTGAGTGCCCCTGAGAGTCTAGATAAAATCCTATTGAAGAGTTGAAATCAAAACACCAACGTATCCCAGGCTGTACACAAAAATTTTAGCTCAAATGTTACTTTCTTACCACAAGAGGGACCCAGTTGTAATGTAGTGATGGCACCTCCACTTGAAAAATTGGGATTTTATGTGAGAAGAAGAAAAATGCAAGAACACCTAAAAAAACAACAAAAACAAAACAAGATTAAGTAACAAATAGAGATATACATGTTCACACATCATGTGAGAAGATGAAAGACTAGAAAGCACTCAGAGCACAAACTTACACCAATGCACAATCCAGACTGAACACTGCTGCCCCCTGGTGGTGAACACTATCCCATTTGAACAGGTAGGAATCTGATCTCTCCCAAAATGTAATGATTTGTTTATAGGTGATACGCTATCTCTTAAAAACATTGAAATCTGTTCAGTAGTTTTTCTGTAATGTTGTTCACAGACACATGGACAAGTAGTTGTCCCAGAGAGTCAATGAAGAGCTTACAAAGATATTTTGCTACTTTCAGATATATTAATCATGCATATGTAAAAACAAATAGCAAGGCAGTGGCAGTGTAGTAAATAAACTTTAACACTATTTATGTGCAGGCACTCATATTAGCATTTATGTTTAATTTATTACCTTATCAACAGAATTAAATTAAAGCCCCAAAAATTATGCCATGCAACTATAGGGCTACAAATTTCAGTTTACATCGACACAAACTGAATGAATATGTAAAACAGAGAGCGTCCGGTAATTTATCATCCTCCTGATATTCAGAAGAATATCTCATCATCCTGCCTCCTCTGCAGTTTGTGTGTGTGTGTGTGTGTGTGTCACAGGTAGCATCAAACTCACCAACACTTCCTGAAATAAGCAGTTTCCCCAAGAACAGCAGAAAGTCTGTCACCTTGTCCAGAACAGCCACCCTGCAGAGGAGGAGGAGGAGGAGGAGGAACACACACAGCAGAGGAAAGGAGGATTCACCATCAGCCACTCAGACAGATGTAAGTCGGTGCAATTATTGTTTAATGGTGAGAGCGGCAAACAGCTTGAAACACAAACGTGTGCACGGTGTCATTTCTTTCCCAGAATGTGTTGTTCTGACATTTTATTTGACTTTTATTAAAGAAAAAAACTAATTTTACTGTTTAAATTACACGAATTAATCTTCTTAGCAGAGGATGCAGAGGTGTTGCCATGGTAACTGTTTGGAACCAGGAGTCACCACATAAGTGACCATATTTGGATATGGAAGGAGGCGGGTCTAACCCCTGAACCCAATGAATATGAGACTTGAGCTCAGGTCTTGCCTCACTGGTGACCAGGCCTGTGATCTGTTGTTTGCACTATGACACTGCAGCACCTTAAAAACTGGAGTCTCATCATATTCAGCTTAATCATGGGAAATCTCTCTGTGCAATAATCCATCTAACTTTTACCAATCTGCACTATTTACTACCTCATTAAATGTATATATTGTACACACTATTTACTGTTGTTTGTTTTGTTTTTGTGCTTTATCTGGTTTTACTTTTTACTTGTTTACTACTTGTATTTACCATATTTGGGAGCAACCAAGCAAAATTTTATTGTTGAAAACAATGACAGTAAATATATCTTATTATGTTTATCAAACTAACCACACCACAATTCATTCTTTTTGAAACCTAATGTCTACTTAATTATGATTTTTTTTTTTTTTGCTGGACCACCAGATCACTGAGAAGAACCATCTTCAGCTACTGACTTCAGAATGAAGTGAATAAAAATGACAATTTTTGTATTAAAGTCCACTGGATCCAGCATCTAGTGGTCACTGAGGGGTATTACACCTTTTTGCACTTCTGCATTGGCTTCATTTTTGAGTGTTGCTTCGTAAATTTCTACATAAAATCCATAATCTGACAGACATTTAACAAAGATCTTACCGAATAACGTTCCTCATCAAGAGGCAGAAAGCGTCCTTGGAAGCAGTGCAGAAGTTCTTCCCATATATTGCTATCTGTCAGTGGGAACAAAGCAGGCGATGCTTGCAAGGCCAATCTACAGTAAAACTTACACATACCTGTTATAACTCAGTCAATAGCACTACTGCCAGGGACTCACCATAATGTATGCATTTCTGTTGAGAAATCTGATGAAACGCTCCAGGCACCAGAAGCAGCATTGGAGGCAGCAAAGCAAATATCGAGCGCATGCGTTTTGAGAACCTGGAAAAAACATCAAGACTCATCAACATCTGATTTTAAATGATCATTTAGTTGATATCAGAGGCTTGAAGAGTTACACCTTACCTTTCAGTTTGTGATCCAGGTACTCGAGAACAACTCGAACCATCTGCACCACAGAGAGGATCAGAGACCCAAAGGCCAGAGAGCCTGTGTGATACCTGGGACACAAGACATTACAATATCACACGTGAACATTTTCCTGAGTAACGCAATTTGTTTATAATGAAGCCTGGGGATTTCCCTGTTACTTATTACACAAGCAATGTTTTATTTTTGCTAATTTCAGATTTTATTCTGGCTACAAGAAATATTTGTGCAAATATTTGACACGTAGTAATAACCGTGAGTTGTTACCGAGAGACTCTGGACCTCTAAGCATGAGAACTGGAAACAAATTGAAAACACACACTGCAGTATACTGTATGATCTCCATCCAGCAGCCTCTCACCGTATGGCTCTGCTGAATGAGGAGAACAGTGGGCAGTCAGGGATGTCGTTTGGCTTCTTCAGGGCCCAGTAGTAGGAGGCGAAGGCGCCGGCCAGCGTGCACTGTCCCAGGGCGATGGTGAAGTTGACCAGCCAGAGGAACACGAACAGGTTACACAGATGGAGGACGATGATGTAGCGATGGTACAGACTCTCCCCGCCGTAGAGGGCGAACAGGCACTGTGACCCGGGGCACACTCTGGTAATATTGGTCTGACTGAAGGTCTGAAAGAAAGCAAGAGGTTTGATCTTGATGTGCTGTCGGGTTAAAGTCTTTACAGCTACAGTACTCAATCACAGACAAAGCCAGGTCACACTTTTCTGGTTTTCTGCACCTCTATCTCACATCTAAATGAATCTTTTTTCAGATGTATGGCTTTGAGGCAATCCTGCATTTGTTAAAAGTTGTGAGACCACACAGCATATAAATCCACACATTACCTCACGCAACCCCAGGAGGGCAGACCGGCTGATAAATAACATCTGTCAATAAGGGGAGCGTAGCTGTCAGCCACTAATTGAACTCTATTTACATTAGAACATCTAATCCATTTACTTGAAGAGATTTTTACTTGTAGGCCATAAAAAAGCTATTACACTCATTTTGATTGATTACAGTTGAGCGTGATGAAAGAATCAGAAATTATTTGCGCGGCGAGAGGTGGCAGGGAAATGACACGGCGGCGAAAACAAAGAATCAGTGACACCGCCACTTTACTGAAAACAAAACAAAAGAGACACACAAACACACACAGGAAATGTTTCTTCAGTGTGTGTGTGGGGGGCGGAGCTGACCTGTGGATTGCATGTGATGTTTGCATACATGCATTTATCGTCAGCAGGTGTGACCTTGTAGACTGCATTACCGGATGATGCTAAGAAGCTGAGGGAAAACTAGTTAAAGGCAACACACACACAAGGAATTCAACACAGACTTATGATTAAAGTGTAACAAACATTGTATTTTAATCATGGACTGTATATGAAATGGACAAAGCTAACGTGATGTCACCTGTTGGTTTGTGGACTCTGCATTTGAACGTGACCATGTTATTTTTTTTTGGAGCCAGAAGTGACCATATTTGGATATAAGGGGACAAGTGAGGAGGTGGATCTGACCCTTCAACCTAATGTGTATGATAGTTAAAGGAGATATAGTATACTGGTTTTCAGGGAAGTTTACTAAGTCTTATACACCCCTAGAACATGTCTGTGAAGTTTCTTGGTGAAGCTCTCTTTGATCAAGTATTTATCGCCTCTGCTGAGAACAGGCTGATTTTCAGTGCCTGTACCTTTAAGGCGCTTCCCTCCATTGCTCTGCACTGATGTAATGACGACGTCGCTGTAACCAGGAAGCCACCGCAACACGAGAAATTGAAAATGAAACGAATCCACTCCACTGTGAGGCTGCAGCCCGTGTAACCAAACATATGGGTTTTTACAACTCAAACTGAGTTTTGTCTGCACTTATGGCGCCGCAAAACTTTTCTTGTAACACAGAAATCCAAGAAGGCGGATCCTACGCTTCAGATGCTGTGGGATACTGTGGAGGGATTGACTAATGCAGCGTCAGTCAGACCCTGTCAGACACCACCTGATATATTGTTACATCACAGTGTATCAGAATCCAGAATGGCTCGTATCCTTTAAAAAGTGGATTTTCCATAATATGTCCCCTTTAAGCTGAAGTTTGGTCACTGAAGTAAACTGGAACTGGAGTTTTCTTCTAGTGGCCACAGGTGGTATTGCATTATTTTTACTCTTTTTCATTAGCTTCACTTTTGAGACACTGTTGCTTTGTCCATTTCTTTATACAGTCTATGTTGAATACTTAACATACATTATCTAACTATCACAGTACTGCATGATTTCTTAACTGACATAACACATGATTTTTTTGGATAATCATATGTAATATAATGTTTCTACAGTCAACTACCACTGACTGCATGAAAGTTAAAGGACTCCTCTACTTTTCCAGACAAAAAAAAACAGCTGTTCAGTGTCTCAGGAGTTCAAAGGATACACTGCTGTGACAGCCCAGTAAGCAATGCAGATACCCAGCAGGAAAAAGGTGATGACAGGGTAGAAGAGAGTGGACATGATGTAGCTGATCGCCCTGTAAAAAGAAAATAAGATCAAACAGTGAAGGTATGAGAAAAGACTCAAACTCACAGTTTAATTAACAGAGCTTTTGTCTGTACTCACTTGCTTCCCTCCTTCAGTAATGCAATAGCGATGCGCAGCCTCGACCTCAGAAATATCAGCATTATCACAATGATGGCCTCGATCACAGAGAGCGCGATCACTGCGAAACAAATGTCAAGTCAGTGGGTATTCATCAAGTAAGATTTAATATCTTACAACTTGGAGAACAGTACCACTAAAGTTAATAAACATATTATTTATATCTTCATCATCAAAATAAGGCTTGGGATTAAAAATGTTCTTTAGCTCATAATGGACATTTATGAAGTCTCTCATTTCATCCTTTGTCTGGGACGTTCAGACACTTTCACTTTTATATTGCTAATGTCAGAGAGACTGACTGAAGATAGAAACCAGCTCTCACACTGCACTGGTGACTTCTATACAGACTGTGCTGTAAACAAACCAAAAAAGTGACATAACCTGGTAAACAACAAACTAACATTTTAAACCTGACTGAACATTTGAGTCTGAATCTGATCCACAATCTGAAAGATCGCAGCAGGACGTCTGCGTTTGGGAAATATTACACCCATCAGCAACATAACGGTGGATTCAGTATTTTAATCACAAGCTGTGTGTAAAATGTTTCTGTGTATGTCCATAGTAATCTGTGTCTGTGAGGGAAATACTGGAAAATGCCGACTGAAGTGGAAAATGTTGCTGTGGGAGAAATACAGAGGGCAGATGTAGCTAGTAAAATGTTAACGACTGTACAGTATCTCTGTGCACCCGTGGTTATTTATATGTTGCAGTATAAATGTATTAGTATTTGGAAGAGGAGGATTAGAAAATGCATCCAGTTACTATAATAACTGTGATCATGGGAACAGCTACGGAAAGAGATGGACTTTGTACATCCCCGTGTTGGATTTCTGAACATGTTTGTAAAGCAGAGCGTTTCCATCAGGCTGCAGTCTGAGCTCTTTCCTCAGAGATTACTGGACCATCAGTTTACATCAGGGGTGCTCAAGCCTGGTCCTCGAGGACCCCTATCCTGCATGTTTTAGATGTTTCCCTCTTCCAACACACTTGATCCAAGCGACCAGGATCGTCATCAGGCTTCTGCAGAGTTTGATGATGAGCTGGGAAACATCTAAAACATGCAGGATGGGGGCTCTCGAGGACCAGGGTTGAGCACCCCTGGTTTACATCATGATCTGAAACTTTGGCCATGTGTAGTACGAACACCCAACAGTGAAAAACTGAGGTTAGAACAGAAAAGGGTCTCGTCAAGTAAACTTATGGTAGTGGACGACAACATACTAAAGATGAGCCAGGTCTGGCTCTGTCGAAGGTAAATGCTGAAGTCTGCGTGGAAGCCGATATCAGCGATGGTGATATTAGAGCCTGGTTTCCCAATCAGTCGACTGTACTCATAGTAACAGTGCCAGATCCCTGAGAGACAGAGAGAGAGGAGGACACAGCTGTAGTTTTAAAAGTTAGATGTAAAAAGAACGTGGGCTAAATGCAGTTACACAGTGAAGTGTACAGTAGCCACTGGCCATGTGGGACACTGTGCTTATTCACCGAAGCCGATGGCAACGATGACGCCGAAGATGATGAGCCACAGCAGCACACCAGCAGTGTAGCGCAGCAGCAGGATGAAGACCAGACTGATCACCATGGTTATCACCAGACCTCTGCGACAACACAAACACATGTGACAAAGTACATCCCACGGTTAATTTGTTGCACTTTTATTTAACATGTAAGAAAACATTTGATCAAACAGTGCTCACAGATAAAAGCTTTATAATCACATTAATATATATTCATTACGCATTCAGTCATTCAAGTTGGGATTCCAGATTTGGTGCCAATGATCTGAAGTTGTCTCCTTCTTGACTCCAAACAGTCTTATTGAAATCTCTCACATCTCGGCTCTTGTATTCTCTTTGCTATTGAAGTGGGTGGTGTGATCATGCCAAGATCTAAAGAGCTCTCTAAGGCCTTCAGAAAAAAGGCTGTGGATACTTATGAGTCTGGCAAAGGATTTAAAAAAAGATCAAAAAGATCTGAGAAACTCAAAAGACTAATTTTGCTTGTGGTTTTTTTGGTTTTAGTTTATAACCTTTATCTGGAGGCACAGTTTTCAAGAGGATCAAAGGTTTGTGTCTAAGTATGTTAAAAAAAAAAAACATCAACTTGTGAGCAAATTATCTACAAGCTCATCAGTTTCATCGTTATGTTAATCAGAGAGTTTCCTCTGCCCACAGAGGAGTGCATATTTCAAAATAAGAGGCAAATCATGAAAAAGCCACATCCATTCTTACACGAGGATCCAGATCCAGGAGTTTGCATAATCCTCAAAGATCTTCATGCCAACTTCTTTGGCATTCAGGAGACTGGCGATCCCACTGTGATCAAGGTGAGAGGAGAAAAAGTGGGAAGGAGATTTAATAACACACGGAGAGACTGAGGCAGGTTTGTATTCACTGCCTCGCTTAGTTTACGGAGAGTCTCGAAAGCCTTTTGACACTTGGATCATCTTCAATGCTCTCACAGTGAAACAAAGATGAATACAGTTTCAAAATGCTTTTGAGAATCTGACCGTCTGATAAACATGTTGTAAGTTTCATATCAAAGAGCCACAGAACAGAATTAGTGCTACTGAAGCATTATTGAGCAAAACCGGCTACAGTATGGCAATAAATGTTGAAGCAGTGTGATACTGAGGGGTACAGCACATCGTAATGGGTGTGTTAGATCAACAGCTCTTCTACTTCTGCATCACACAAAGAGACGATAAGCTATGGGATGAACTAAATGTTAGTGTCGACAGCTCAGCTTCTAAGATCAATAAAAACACAAAGAGTAATCTATCACCGAGGCAGATCTCTGAAAGTCCAGACTGAGCAGCTACAACATAACGCTGCTGTGGGACAAACAAAACACTAAAAGCAAAGCAACCATTCGAGCATCCTAAAGGTCACTGTCCACACACAGGAGTTTGGATCACATCCAGGTCCGAGCTCAAGGGAGAGAACCTACTGACCACCAGGGGGCACCACATCACTCTCCAATTCAATGTACACAGACTGTACTGGGACTCACAAAGTAGAAGATGACTTGATGTTTTGAGGTAGCTACGCCTCCAACACTTTCATTATTCTGTCCTAAATCCCGTCCGCTGCTGCAGGTGAAGGGATGGAGGAGCCGACTGGTCTCCATGAACAGCACAGGTGGATGTTAGTCTACATAAATCTACCAGCTATAGCAGAGGCAGAGTTAAAAAGCTGGGAAAATAAATCAATTTTGAGACCTTTCCACTCTTTGCTGCATGGCAGATACTTGGCTATGAAAAGAAAAGCAATTAAATCACATTATACTTCCAGAGTATGTAACTTTCTTGCAAATTAAATCTGACCATAGCAAACAGAATCATGTATAATATCAGCTCGCAGGTTTAAATACATGATTGCTCTGTTTATCTGAAGTTTGCTACCTTAGCCCATTAACATGCCGATAGCATAGATACAGAAAGCAGCTGTCATGAGTTTGCAGGGGCCCTGCAGTTCTCCTCTTGGACTGGGTAAACTGCACTTTCATGCAAACAGAACAAAACATGCAGATTGCTTTGAATGTGATTTGACACATTCTTGGGCGTCAGTAACATCAGTGACTTGCCCACTTGTCCTACCCTGTAACATTTGTCCAGAGCTCTCTGGGGGCAGAGTTGGCATCCCTATTGACAGTGTAACAGTTTTAAAACACTTCACTTTAGAGGGCATGTTGTTGTTGTTGTGATGCACTTTTCTACCAGTGTAACTGAACTGCTTGAACAACAAAAAGCAGAGATTCAGACAGCAGCTCTTACTTGGCAGCATCTTTGAGGTCGCTGACACTTCTCTCTTTATTGTCGCCGTCTTTGAAGATGGTTTGATTGGCTACTGTTAAAATTCCATCTCTTGTGATGAAATCAGGGAAGCACCGCTGTAGGACTGAATCACATTGTTTTGGTATTATTCAGTGGATTAGCAATCAATGGACAAGCTATTGTGCGATGGTGTGTTTACTATCACACTTACAAGGTCTGCTCGGCACAATCATCGACGGGCAGTCTTCATCTCGTATGACTTCTAGAAGTGACTGAAAGGAAACAAAGGACTGAATATTTTAAACAACTACAAACTCATTACTGAGTGCAGTGTTTATCATCACCAGAGACATAATGAAACGCCTTTTCCTTTAAGTTAAGTGTGTCTTTGTTGTGTTTCAATCTGTCACGCCTGCAAAGTTGTTTGCTTCAGTAACAATAATTTGAAATCTGAAAAGCTGACACTCACTATGTTTTCACTGAGCTTTGTGTGTGTTTGTTACCTCTGCCAGAAAGGTTTTCATCTGTCTTTTGTTTGTGGGCAATAATAAAAAAAATAATAAAAATCATGAACAGATGAGGATGATTTTTTTGAGAGAGAAGGTATTATCTAAGGGAAAAATAATCACATTTAGGACAAGATCAGAGGAGAGAAAAAAAAATCCCTGTTTTAACAGCAGAGAACCTGTAGGGGGCAGCAACAAGAAATCAGTAGATACAAACTGAACAGAGTGAAATGTTTTGGGTCTTCAAACCTTTGTCAAATCTTAATAGATTTTGTTGTAAATCTACACACATTTAGGATGATACTTTCTACACATTTACCAGACAGCTGAATAAAACAGTAATTATTAGACTCATGTAGGGCTGCACCTAATCACTGTTTTGATAGTAGATTAATCATCGACTATTGAAGCGATTAGTCGATGATAATCAGGTTATGAATCATAAATACTACATGGCTCTTATTTACCTATCAGCTTTTAAATTTAGTTGTTTAAGTTATGTGCTTATGTGCTAATTAATAATAAAGATAAGAAAGATGGATACTTCATTCAAAAATGTATCTAGAAAAAGTAAATCAGCACGGGCCGCGACCATATTGTTTACTTGCTGCTGAACGCTACTGAGCATGTGCAACTCTCCACAGAGATAAGAGCCTCTATGCACCCCCATATGCACCCCTAGCCCTTTAATGACAAATGTATCATATTTGATATGTGAGTTATTGAGACATCTACAGCATCAGTGTGATATTTTTGAGAGTTAATGAAAAAATGTAAAAATCTAAAAATTTATCAAAATTACCGTATTATCCAGACTATAAGCTGCTACTTTTTTCTGACGCTTTGAACTTAAACACCGGTGTTTCTCATGTATCGGCAGCACGAGGCTCGTTAGCTTTTTACAAGCTAGCAAGCTCCGTGCTGCCGATACTCTTAGCCAATAGCAGCTTATAGACAGGTGCGCTCAATAGTCCGGAAAATACGGTAAATTTAAAAAAAAAAATCTTTCTCTCCCTCTCTCTCAATCTATCTATCTATATGCATTTATTTTTATTCTTATCTTTGTTTATTTTTTGCCAGAAGATTCAATAAACAGTTGGATTTTAAAAATGTGGAATTTTCTGGCAATTATTTGATGGTTCACGCATTACAGGGCTAGCTTCATGTACGTACGACCTATTTGCAGAAAAACAACTTTATCCCCTTCAGATCTTACCTCAGCAATAGTTCACTTCCTATTCATTTTGACTATTGCTTTGGTATTATCATCAACATCATTGATCCTGAACAAGACCAAGAAGTCAGAAGTGACAGAGCTCGGCCTAATCATGTTTGACGTCACGCTGTCACACGTCGAGATGATGTGGGATGGAAAAACTAAGATTCAATTCAAACAGTACGACTAAGCTGCTAGGTGCTCCCACACAACACATCACTTTGATTCGTACACACCATCATGCCGACGTCATTGTCACTGAACTGCTGCCAGTCGACAGAGCGGGGCTGTGATGTGCCTCAGCGGCTGCTAGCTCACGTCCGCCCCTCTCTCAAAGCACATTCAAGTGAGCTCTTCATCATTAAGACCATACAGATTTTCCTGTGAGATTATTTCTGCTCAGAAAGTGCTTTTTTAAAGGTCTGAACACGGGAGCAAAACACACGACCTGGCCTGAAAGCAACAGCGATTGAGCGCTCCATCCCGCTTTCATCTAGTTAGCGAAAAGACAAAACGGACCATTAACCACTGTCTCTCACCTTACTGCCAATCTCGAAGCCCGGCTTGCAGAATTGCTTGTAATATTCCCAGTTTTTGGTATTACTTGCATCCAGGAGAGTGGCAAATCTGTCAGGGCACTTGGAGACACAGAGCTGGAGGAGACAACACATCCTTATAATGAGAAAGCCCATCAATCTTGCATAATCAAGCGTGGCGGAAAAGTTGAAGAGGAACATAAAGCGCTGCACGATGCACGGCTACAAGAGGCTTCATTCAGGCTTGGTTCAGTCTCTTACCTGGGTTGTAGGGCACTGGAGGTTAATTAAAACTGCAGGACTGGCACATTTCAACATGTTGAAGTAGAATAATATGGCTTTGTTTCTGCGGAGACAAAAGATGACGACGAAGAGGAGAGTCAGATTGGACAGATCCAAAAATCCATTAGTGTGCAATGTTTTATCAGGAAGTATTCAAGCACATACACACACACACAGATTGTAGTGCGAGTAAAACTTGCCAGAATTAATCACAAATCATCACCGTGTACTGTATTCCAGTCAAAGCCTATTGTGAGTGTAAAGATAACAATGGAGCGCTGTCGGACAAATTGGACAACATAATTATTTCACTGTACAATAATTTAAGTAGCGGATGGTTTTCCACTCACGCATTGGAGGTGTTCTGCTGGCCACAGAACTGACCACGGCTGTCGGTGGGATAGACAACCTTCCTGGGGTCACCGTGGATCCAGGCTGAAAACAAACCACGACAGCTTTTTATCAAACTGTGGGAAGTTTACCAGACAAATACTGATGTATCCCCTTATCTCACATGCTAAGTACATGGTCAACCTATTACCTAAATTTAACATGACACATGCTGTCAGTGTTCAGTCACACACACATAAAATGATCTGCTACCTAAAGATAAGCACAGCAGTATTAACGAAGTATTGCTGCGTCACAGAGTCTTTCTGAGGATTTCCAAACTGCATAAACACAAGGCTGTGTCTCATAGACTGTGTATAGAATGGACGAAGTGATGTCTGATGGAGCCAGATGTGACCATATTTGGAGATGAAGGGTGGAGTGAGGAGGCGGGTCTAACCCCTTGAACCTGAGGACACTGTGTATGTGTGTCTCATTGGAGAACAGACCAGCCAATCACTTTGATGTCACTTGTCTGTTTGTGGACTTTTGAACGTCGCCATCTTTTTTTTTTTGGAGCCAGATGTGACCATATTTGGAGATGAAGGGTGGAGTGAGGAGGCGGGTCTAACCCCTTGAACCTGAGGACACTGTGTATGTGTATGTGTGTCTCATTGGAGAACAGACCAGCCAATCACTTTGATGTCACTTGTTGTTTTGTGGACTTTTGAACGTCGCCATCTTTTTTTTTTTGGAGCCAGATGTGACCATATTTGGAGATGAAAGGGGGAGTGAGGAGGCGGGTCTTACCCTTGAACCTGAGGACACTGTGTATGTGTGTCTCATTGGAGAACAGACCAGTCAATCCCTTTGATGTCCCTCCTTGGTTTGTGGACCTTTGAACGTCGCCATCTTTTTTTTTTTTTGAGCCAGATGTGACCATATTTGGAGATGAAGGGAGGAGTGAGGAGGCGGGTCTAACCCCTTGAACCTGAGGTCACTGTGTATGAGAGTGGAGTTCAGGTCTGGTCTCATTGGAGAACAGACCAGTCAATCACTTTGATGTCACTTGTTGGTTTGTGGACTTTTGAACGTCGCCATCTTTTTTTTTTTTTTGGAGCCAGATGTGACCATATTTGGAGATGAAGGGAGGAGTGAGGAGGCGGGTCTAACCCCTTGAACCTGAGGTCACTGTGTATGAGAGTGGAGTTCAGGTCTGGTCTCATTGGAGAACAGACCAGTCAA
>OOFC01044121.1:15596-32842 GCA_900323345.1 Pseudochromis fuscus | reverse complement strand
CCAGATGTGACCATATTTGGAGATGAAAGGGGGAGTGAGGAGGCGGGTCTTACCCTTGAACCTGAGGACACTGTGTATGTGTGTCTCATTGGAGAACAGACCAGTCAATCCCTTTGATGTCCCTCCTTGGTTTGTGGACCTTTGAACGTCGCCATCTTTTTTTTTTTTTTGGAGCCAGATGTGACCATATTTGGAGATGAAGGGTGGAGTGAGGAGGCGGGTCTGATCCTTCAACCTGAGGATGTTGCCCAATGTGTATTAAACTTAAGCTCAAGTTTGGTCTCACTGAAGCCAACTGGAGCCAGAGGTGTTTGGAGCCAGCATCTAGTGGCCATTGGTGGTATTGCACTTTTATGCTCTTTTGCATTGGTCCTATTTAGCTTCGCCCATTTCTATAAACTCATCAAGGATTAACAAATAAACAATTAACCAAGCCACAGCAGAAATTTATTCTGGGAATTGCAAGAATGGACAACATTTGAAAAGTAAGGACACACACACACACACACACACACACACACAAGCAAACACACACATTCACAAAATCAATCCAGTTTAATTTGTTCTCCCCTATTTCTCTAGATAGCAGTAGTAGTAACCCTAAAAATCAATTTACTGAGCAATCCTTGTGTTTCATTAACATGCCCAACCTAAACAACAGTGTGGTTAAAGCCTTTTCACCTTCCCACTCAATGAAGGACCGTGCTGCATGTGAGACAGCCCCAATAAAGACGATCTACACATCACCACCAGGATGATGAAACTGGAAAGATTAGGGAGAAAGACCACCACGTTCAGCTGATTGCAGACATGTCACTGTCTATTTGAAGTTACATCCATTGTCATGGCTCCTGCTCTTTTTAAATAATTGGGAAACAGTAAGTCCTTCCCATGCCCAGATTGAGACGTGACTCCACTGACAACAAGCCGGTAGGAGACGGCACTTTAGTGACAGCAGTGGGACTTCATCTCCCCCCACTTTGTGATGTATGTCATACATCTGTGTGAAAAGGAGGAGAAAAGGAGTGCGGGATATAAAGGAAAAAAAATGTATGATGTGAGAGGATAAGAACAAGAAAGATGCAGAGAGGAAATAGTGTGAAGGGAGGAAAAAAAGAGCGAGAGAGCTGATGGGAGATTCGCTGCATGGCCTTTGTTAGTGGCAGAAAAGTGGATTCTCTGTCACACTTGAGTGAACTAAATGGCTTCAAGAAAACTTTGAATGAAACGGGAGCCAGAGGGAATTCACTCGCTACCTAGTCAAAAACTTGACTGGAAAACACAACAGTTTTACTAATATGATCACCTCGAGCCAAGACACCGTACAGAGAGCACCATACAAGCTGCATGTTTTCCCACTTATTAAAAGAATAGCCCGTTCTCTGGGGGAGCAGCGTTTCTCAAACTCCCCCTCACTTCACACAATCACCCAGTTTGTTGAATAGCCCACCACAACATTATGAATAACAGCAAAAAAAAAAAAAAGAAAAGAAAAGAAAAGAAGCAGCTTGTTTGCTGCTTAAGTTCCTGTTTGAAGAAGCAGTCCAGAGCACACACACTCCACACTCACCTCTCCACTCCTACCCAGAGTTTCCTTTGTACTCCCTGGAATAACACAACAAGTGTGCGATTCACGCTTCCACACCACAACACTAACAGGACTTAACACCCCTCTTGCACATGTTTGTGTGTCATTACAAAAAGTTTGTGTGATGTAACCACCAGCAATGTGTCAAACTCACCCACGGTACCCAGAGCGATGTAGCCAAGGATGACAATGACAAAGATAACACAGCAAACCACATCAGTGCAGCTCCTGCAAAGGGAAAAAAAACAGAAATAATAAGTGAGAACAAATAGAGACGTGGATCAGGGGAATCCAAGATTACAAGAGAAAAAATGTGATTTATGATGTGTTAGCTTGTTGAGCCCTTTTATCAAAATCAGTATTATCAGAAAATACATTTAGTAATGTGGCCCCAAGGAGAAGTGGGAAGGAGAAAAAACAAGTATTTCATTGTTGGTAATCATGATAGAGTTGCTGCGTGGCAGGCAGGTTTAACCTATAGACTGTATAGATGAAGCTAATGTGATGTGGTTTGTGGACTCCAGGAGTTTAGCATTTGAACCGTGTTAGAGCCAGAAGTGACCATATTTGGATATGAAGGGAGGGGTGAGGAGGCAGGTTTGACCCTTGTATTGACCCAATGTGTATAAGACTAGAGTTCAGGTCCAGTCTCACTGGAGAAGATTTGATTTATTGACTCATGATCAAAATGAAAAGTTTTGAACTGAAGTCAGTTGGAGCCAGCATCTAGTGGCCGTTGATGGTATTGCACTTTTTTTATGTATGTACATGTATCAGACACTTGAGTTCAGAGCTGGTCTCATTGGTGATCAGAGCTGTCAATCAAGAAAACCACACCCATAAATATTGCTGTTCTTGAAGCCTAATATCTACCTGTCTAGGAAATGATTTTCAGACGGACCACCAGACCAATGAAAAGAAGATTAACTCTTTATTTCTGAGCCTGTTGTCGGCGACAGGTCTGCACATGGGTCTTTGGATTACCGTAATTATGCTACAGTTTGTGAATTGAGAAAAATTCCAATGGTTCCTGAGAGCTGAGATGTTGCAGTTTACAGTGAATATGGTGTCATTACGGTAATTTCACACCTGATTCAAATGATCAGCTCATCATCAAGCTCTGCAGAAGCCTGATAACAATCCTGATCATTTGAATCAGGTGTGTTGGAAGAGGGAAACATCTAAATCATGCAGGATAGCGGCCCTCGAGGACCAGGATGGGACACCCCTGGTCTATGGTTTTATCTGTATATCTAGATGCAGTACTCACAGGTGTGACAAAGTGTCGTCTGTATACTGCGTTTTAAAAACCTGCACAGCTCCACAGACTTCCTGATGAGACTCTGAAGCCCTCCCAGGGTTAACTGTCCCACAGGCACAGACACAGCTATTTGAAGATTGTCTCTCTCTCCACAGTAGTCTGTGAGTTTAAAACAACATCTCAGAGTCTTTCTCTCTGAGTCTTTATTCACCGTCTCCCACATAACAAGCTTCCTTCTCCTTTCCACTGTAAGTGAAGCTGTCCGTCCAGCCCTCTTTGAAAACCATTCACACCACTGGTACCAGGCCCAGCCACAGATAAAGCCAAGTTCAGTCCACTGTGCACAGTAATGCCATACAAGAGGCATCCGCCCCAAACACCATATGCTAGTGAAATGTGACTTGAGACTCTCATCTCCTCCAGCTTTCAACACCAAGGTCAAAGGGAGGCTCGAGCTCACAGATGTGACAGTGTTTCCTCTGTGTAGTTCTTTGAACAGTGGACTGTGCTTGTTTGTATGCAGCATGGTAACATGGCTGTATACAGACACTGCTGCTCTTCAGCCTCCAAATACCATCTCACAATTAACCAGCAGACAGTAGAGACCTGAACAGCGATGTACACACATAATAGCAACCGTGGTGGAACCCGTACAAAGAGGGATAAAAGCCAAAATGCATTTACATTAAGATGTAAACAAGTCAATTAAATGCATTTTTTTTTTTTTTTTTGCAAATAGACAAAACTATTTCAACTTAGCTTAGCCTCTTAGATTTGGGTCAGCTGTGTAATTTAAGCTAGCATTGCAAATTCTCCTGGACTGTTTGCAAGTCCAGCTGCAATTAAGAGATAATTTTTATGGTCCTGCATTAATAACTGCAGTAAAGCTCGCAATCTATGTTAACAGGCCGCTCTGTTAAATTGGTTCGCTGAACTGAGCAACATAAAGGGCTGCAAATCTTTCCTGTCCCAGCAGGGCTGCTAATACTCCTTGTTTCTCCTTTCAGAATAAGATGATGCCGTTATCATCACTGTTATCTGAATCACACTAAGACTGTAGAGACATGCAAATGCAAAACCTATAACCTGGACAGCATGTTTGGAGCTTATCATAAGAACTGAACCATCTGTAGCCTCTCAACATCGGCCAAAACCTCCAACTGCTGACACTTGGTTGCAAATGACGAACATAGACCTGTATTAATTAGCTAATTAATGGATTAGTCCTGGTTGCAGCTTCTCAGATGTGATGATTTGTTGGTTTTCTTTTCTCCTCTCTCAACACGTGCCACTTGGGAATGAGTCTATTTCACTGTTTTCTTTCATTTTAAATACAGGACGATTGATTGATAAAGAAAGTTATTACCTTTGTTGCTTACTAACAGAGTGGTTGGTTGCAATATGAAATAAGACTCAGAAACTGGTGATGCATATTAAGGTGTAAATTATTCTTCTGGAAGCACAGCAATTATTTTTAGGGAGATAACAACAAAAAAACAAAGTGGGCGCAGCTCTGCCCGGTGAAGACAGCCACAGTTATACACTGACTGTGGAGATGAGGTGTGTATGATGACAAGCTGTCACACCACCAGCAAAGCCGTTGTTGAGATTGTGCATATTATAAATACAGGGAGACAAGGGAGTATATTATTTCATTTCATTCAAAAAGAGCTGTCTGCGTTGCTATGGTGATAGTTGCATTCCTCGTCTTTGAATCCCTCTCCCTCCTTCAGCTGGTAAATAAGTTAGCTATCATTCAGCCACACATCGTAGGTGATTAGAGGGGAAGATATGAGAGCTGGGAGCCTTAAGCTGAAATTGCCTCTCCTCCACTTTAATGTGACTGTTACTGGAGATCCAACTCTCTTACACAGACATGACTGCACTGTAAAAAAAAAAAAAAAAAAGACAAACTGCAAACACAGCACCACGGCGCTAAAACAAAGTCACCTTTGAAGCATGCAAAGGTCAGCGTTGAAGGGAAGCTGACAAAGTGAAGCGAGTGAATAGATTTTAGCTAAACTATGCTTTCCCCAGATAAGAGAGCGAGGCAGAATTGTTTTCAGAGTCCAACCTGGCCTCACTCCCAAACTTCAGATCTCTTCAGATGTCACTTCCACACACTCACACAGGAACCACAGCGACGCCCTGCTCGGGTGGTGGTGGTGTGTTGGCAGCGCCGCTTTAAAAGAAAAATAATAATGGGTGCTGGGAGCTTTGTCAGTGCGATGGGAAACTTTTGTGTCAGTGTTATATTTTCAGGGCTGATATTCTGCAGGAGCCAAGGTGACACAGATGGCAGAAGAGCCACAAAGTAGCGTGGGTGCCATTGTGGTGTGAATCTGCCAGACTCTCCCTGCTTTGTAACAGACATTTACAGGAAGGAGGGCCAGATTTCACACGGTCACGGGAGCCACGAGGGACAATTGTTCAAGTGAGCAGTTGTCTCGATCAACACAAAACTCCTTTTAGGTAAACGGTCGCCCATGCTGGGATGGGAGAGAGCACGGGATTTATAATTCAAGTGTACATTTATTATGTTCAACCACTCTGAAAGGAATGATTACACTTGCATCAGTGTGTATGTTTTTAATTGCATCGTTGCCTGTTTACAGCTACAGCCGAGCAGGATTAACGCTACAACCGTGTTCGCTTGGCCTGTAGAGGACTGCTCAATAACCAGATATGGTTACTTCATTTAGGCTTTGAGCTTGCATGAAAACAAGACGACCACAGAGTTGGTTCTCTCCCAGTTCTCATTAAGAAAAGCCTCTGGGCCACAGAAACATCAAAGTATCCTTGGTGCCTTCACCCAGCTGTAGCAGTGAAATGGGCTGGAGAGGGTGGGATAAAGAGACACAGGAGGACTGAAACATGCCTCCACAGCAGCCTGCCAAACTGACACTGAACATAAAAGAGATAAGAGCCTACATTACTGAAGAAAATGACTAAATCATCAAGAAAAGCCGATGGTGACGCCCTCAGGGGGTTTTACTTTATTGCAAAAATTCAGCTCTTCGTTGTTCTGAAGAAATGTCTTAAAATGTAAAATTCATTAAAAAAAAAATCCAATGTATTCATTTTTGGAGGGGAAGAGCAACCATACTGCAGCTTATAGCTCTCTATTCGGAAATGTAGAGGATCACATCTGCGAGGCAGTTTTCCTTCTACACTTTCCAAACCATTGTTATGTGTTAACTAATTATGCTTTTGTAAAACTAGTTTTTAGTGCACATTTAAAACTCTATTCAATGCAAACAATAATGAGCTCTGACATGCACAGAATTAGAGACATCGTGAGGAGGAAAGCGGGAGAAGTGCCACTGAGCCAAGAAGACATTTCACTGTCTTCCTGCAATATTCACTGATGTGTGAAGTAGTGATGTAATAACACCAACACCACTGAATTTCCATGATTCTCAAGTTTAACCAAAAAAAGGAGGGGGGGTGAATAAAAATAAATGGCGTGCTAACCACAGACTGGATATGGAAATAGATGAACCAACCAGGGCTCAAAAACTAGGCCAAAGCAAAAGTGCAAAAAGCGCAATACAACCAACAGCCACTAGATGCTGTCTCCAAAAACTCTGGCTCCAATAGACTTTGATGCAAACAACACAAAAGAAAACACAACAAAATTATAATTAAGTAGCAATTTTAAAAGAGTAATATTTTGAGATGTGCTAAGTTTGATTGACAGCTCTGGTCTCCAATGAGAGCAGCACTGAAGTCAAATCTCATTGGGCAGATTTTGGGTTAGACCCGCCTCCTTACTCCTCCCTTCATACCCAAATATGGTCACTTCTGACAAACCAACAGGTGATGTCACGTTAGCTTCATCCATTTTATATACAGTCTATGGTGCGAACATACACTCAGAATTATATTTTTGATGGACTGATGGTAATAATGTATCTACGAATGTTATTAATTTATTTATTATTATAAGCTACGTTAATACGTTATGTTAGCCTGAGTTTTGTGTGTGGAGCATTGCAGCAGAAAACATTTCCACATTTCAATATTTTAACTGATAGTTATCAATATAGTTAAAAACTGAAACCGTTTCAACTTAAATTCTGAGTACAGATCAACTTGAGGTGAATTTTGAGGTGTTTCATGTTGTTTTTTTGTTCAAACAACAACATCTGTGATGCCTCTGGTACTTGTGGGAAGAAGAAAAACAAGAACCATCATGTTTCCAGAATTCTACCATTGACGTCTTGTGACATCCCCGGTGTGGACTCCATCCGTTTTGGGTGTATCTGGCCGACTACTAATGTGTGTCATTGGGTTAACTACAGCCACCAGCTTGACTTATGGCCATTGATCTGTGTGGTGGACCGGAGAGAGCTGCCAGCACTCAAGCCTCGATCTTTATTAACGTAGCATGACAAATAATCAATCTGTCAGCACTCGGACAGGGGTGTGCGCCAAAAACATTATACAATGGGCAAAGTCAATACACACACAAGAGGCTGGTGTTGGAGGGTTGGCTCACCCTAATCACATCTTCTTAAAATATCTTCTTGATGTTCGAGATTTCTGTGTCTTATTGTTTCTTCCTAACAAGTGTCTTCAAGTGGGTGATGACAGTCTGTAATGGACAAAGCTAACATCATGTCACCTGCTGATTGCCAGGTTGTTTTTTTGAAGCCAGAAGTGACCATATTTGGATATGAAGGGAGGAAATGAGGAGGCGGGTCTGACCCTTGAACCCGAGATCACTGGGTATGAGACTTGAGTTCAGCTCTAACCTCCAATGAGACTGAAGCTGTTGATCAAACTAACCCCGCCCCTAAATATTTGTCTTTTTGAAGCCTACTATCTACTTAATTAGGATTTATTTTTTTTCTGATGGACCTCCAGAGTTTTTTGGAGCCAGCATCTAGTGGCTATTAGAGGTATTACACCTTTTTGCACTTTTGCATTGGCCTCATTTTTGAGACCTGGTTGCTTTGTCCATTTCTATATTCAGTCTATGGTGATGACAAATATCTCCCACATGTAAACATATGTGACATGTATGTAAAGAGTGGTGATGCTGAGTACCTGTTCTGGACAGGTCCTCTGAAGTTTGGGTCAAACTTGCGTGGTTCACCTGTAAGACAAGGACAATAATGGCGGATTAGTTTGTGAAAGGAAACTATTAAAATTCACTGTAATACAGTTCAGAGCAAAACAAACACCAGCGGGAATCTGCACTTTGAAACAGATAAGATTTATGATGCCTTCCTGGAGAGTGCTGCTCAGAAAAACACATCTAAAAAGGGGCACGAGAAACACTTTATTACACCATATACAACTAAAATGTCACGCGTTAACCTGCTGTGCCATTTAACTGTCCAGGACACACTAACTAGGTCACTTCACAGTGAAGGTTTCCTAGCAGGACTGAAGGGAAGAGGAAGCAGCCGACTAAGCCAGCCCAGAAAGCCAAAACAATGTAGCGAACATGGGAATATAATAAATCATTTTAACAACTCTTAATCCAAACAGCTTATCTGGGTCACAGTGAGGATTCCCCATTTGACCCAGCTGTGTAGTAAATACTGAACCATGGTTGCAAACACCATCAGTCACCTAAGGGGCTAACTCCGACTGTGTGCGCTCGTAGGTGCAACAGAGCACATGCATTTGCATTTATCTTCAGGCCCCGAGTAGTTTCTGCTGCAGTTGAAACTAAGTATGACGCGTTGCTGAGGACCTATTAATCATCACACATGGAGCGTAATATCTCCAAGCAGCTGAGGCAGACTTAGGGGCAGCATGAGTGGGCCTATCTCCCATCTGCCCATTTCCCAAACTGATCCTGTTCAGAGATGTACGAGGCAGTCGTGCTTCTAAAAGTGTGAGAAAAGAGTACACTGTACTACGCACATGCAAATATGGTGGGCCTGTTCTGAATGTACAATACAACTGTGTAACACTTGAATTTCCGAGCACAAAACCCCTTTTTATTTTTTATCAGTGAATCCAATTTAAAAGAGGAAAATGAAGTATTGTCTGGGTCTGACCTCATGCCTCCATCTTATAAAGCTCCACAGTCATTCAAAAAAAGAGGCAACATTAAAAAAAAACATCAAATGGTAATTCTGTTAATAGATACAATCTTTCATTACAACACACATGACCAGTGTGTCTTTCACTACAGTTGCATGGCTGTATTTTGGATCTCAGGAGAGAAGCTCGTAGTCGTGCAGGAGTCAGTGATACAGATCTGTGCAAACACTAAAATACAAACTAACTGCATTCATGTTCGTTAAGTATCGATAATTAACTAACGTCTTCCACAACAATTCAGTGATTGATTAACAACATTCGACATGGATGGAGCTTTCAATCAAACGTCTCTCCTCCTCTTACATAGAAAACAAGGCACAGAAAAGCTGCAGCTGAATGTTGGGATGACTTTCATGAAACATTTTATCATAGAAAATGTGTATTTCATTTTCTGAAGTAACCCACAGAGCACAGCATCATCTTGCTCCCATTGACAACAGTAAACTGAGGTCTTAAACTTCATCACATCTCCATGGAATCAATAATCCTTCGTCCTAACGGCCCGTCCTCCCTTCTACAGGCTGTGTACGTCAAAAAAACTCCAACAAGCTCACGGACCATGTGTTGAAGCCAATAACATAATAACAGCCGATAACGTAAATTTTCCCTTTTTGAAATGTAATAGGTCATTAATGTAATAACTGGCTGATAACGTAATAAAAGTCCTGAACCGATAACGTAATAACTTTTGGCTAATAACTTAATTATTACCTCCCCCAAGGAGGTTATGTTTTTGCCGGGGTTTGTCTGTTGGTTTCCAAAATAACTCTAAAAGTTACAGATGGATTTTGATGAAATTTTCAGGGATTGTCCAGATGGGGATCAGGAACAAATGATTAGATTTTGGAAGTGATCCGGATCACCGTCTGGATCCAGGAATTTTTTGAAGGATTCTTTAACATTGGGAGATAGGACCATATGCAACATTTATGCATATGACTCCAACAAAAATGGTCAAGACACAGGACAAGTTTCTAACATGGTCTATAATATATCAAAGATTGATCCGGATAAAGGAATAATTTCAGATAATATGATCCAGAATATGAAAAAAATCGATCTTTGAATCTTGCATCATAAAAAAAAACAAATGAAGCTAGAAACATGCAACAGACATCTTTAAACAGCCACTTGGCGGAGGTCTGCACTCTCCAAGTGCTTATCTAGTTTATTATGTTATTGGCTCAGTTATTACATTTGCAAAGTTTCTTTCTTTTGCCAGGGCAATACCGTAATAAGTAGCCAATAAAGTAATAAATTATTACCTTATTAGCAAAAGTTATTACGTTATTGGTTCAGGACGTTTATTACGTTATTGACCTATTACATTTCCAAAAGGGCAAATTTATTACGTTATCAGCTCTTATTATGTTATTGGCTGTTATTACATTATTGGCTTCAACAACCATGCAAGTGCATCTTACGAACTTTCGAGCCTGTAGGCCGCCTGTAAGCACATACAGAGGATGTTGATCATGATCAACAAACTCTACACAAGTATACTGTGCAGCATCCGCAGAAGTGCAAAAAGTGCAATACGACCACCACTGTTAAATTTACTGCGTGTGGAGTATGGCGGACGTACTCACAACGTACAAAGTAAGTCGAATGCAAGGAGCAAGTGTGGTGCTTGTGCGCCTGCCACACATCTTCATTATGACATCTCACGTTGCCCTTGCAACTTTGTTTTTTTACCCCCTTGACTCCCATGGACTTCAAAAACACAGGGGATGTACAGTTCCTACATTTGTGTATTTGGTTGGGACTGAGGCTTTAAACTTGTGCAGGTCACAACCACACACATTATTTTTTGATATGCTATCATTTTACTGCAGAAAATTTTAAATTCTTGAAACAATTAGATGTAATGCATACTAGTCTGAACTGGTTGTTAGGCCCCAAACATGGTGCACACAAAGTACACCACCCAGACAATGAGTTTTAGCAGCAGCTCCTCTCCACTGCAGGTCACCCGAAAAATGTTGTTGCTGACCCTTTCTGTTTGGGTTCATCTGAGTTCACATCATGTTGAGCAGTTCTAGCTAAACTTTGCCAATTCTGCTTTTAAACAGGAAGACTTTCCTTTGTGAGGAATTCACAGGTCACACACTGCTTGTGCTGTTTTCTTGTCTCCAGTGCACTAAGTGCAGTAACACAGCAGCACACATTCCTTCATGGCTGCCATGTTTGTTTACTACCACTGCTGACAAGAACATGCACTACTTAGCTTCAAGTAACCAAATATCATCTCTTTGAAACCTGAAATGTTGAGTATGTTCACTGGGGTTGTGCATTTGCATTGGTTGGACCAGGCATCGCAATGTAAAAGTTTCATTTATGTTTCATAGACAAAGCTGTTTTTCATTTGCACATGCAGTTTAGCACTATTAAAAAACCATAAGGCACTTTACATGTTTAGATTCTGCAACAGTCTGTCACATTTATTTTACAGCATGACAGTGATGCCAGCAACTTATAACATATAACACCTAAAATATTTAAAAAACAATAATAATAATTCAGTACAGGACAACTGCTCCTCACAAACTACCAAATAAAGTACACATCTCTGTGAAGTAGTGATTTATCACAACTGACACAACTGATTTACTTTTGATTTGGTTAGGTGTGGGCTGGTTAGGGGCCACGAACCTGACATAATGAAATGGCACCAGGTGTGATGTAGGGACAGTGAGATGCTCGGACCAAGGATCATGTCCCACATATTGTTATTACGATCACTATTAATTATTTTGTCTTGCATCCTGGAAGAAATAAACAGATCCAAAGGAATTAGAGCATCGGTGGGGGGGCACTGGTGGCTGGAGATCACATAGCAGGGGAGTCCAGATGGTTGATCACAAGGTCCACAAGTCCACACTCTCAACCTGGGGTCTGGCAGCTAAGCGATGAACCGTTTGTCGTGGTGACATTTCATGCAAGGGGACACTATCTGGAAGCCTAGGCGGCGGTCAGCTAAGCGTGTGCTAGTGGTTGTTTTGTTGCATGTCCAGTGGTGGAGAAGTGACCGTGACACTATGACCTATCTAGTTCTACTACATACATCCATCATCTATACCCTCTTATGCAACTGGGTCACGGGGGGGTTGGAGCCTATCCCAGCTGGCAGTGGGTGAGAGGCGGGGTCACACCCTGGACCAGTCACAGAGACGCACTCATGGCCAATTCAGAATATCAATATCAATTCACCTAACAAGCATGTCTTTGGACTGTGGGAGGAAACCAGGAGACTCCACACAATCCTCTGTGCAGTTAAATAATAAAACAAACAATAAAGTGATAGTTGTGAGTGAGTGAGAATTGCTCTCCAACAACCTGAGAGGTGTCTTTAAGCTGCACTGTCAGCAACACACACAAAAAAGAGCAGAAATGTACTTGAGATGCACCTTTGTCAAATTTCTGTTTCTGTTCATGTCCATGTTTGGGAAGGTTCAGGGTTACAGTTTAAAGTTAATCCACTGAACAGTCTCATGATTACATGGGATAATGTACAGCTGCTGCATCATGAGGACAATCCTTGGAGGCACTGGAGGTGTGATTGTGACTGTTTTAGCTTATTTGTCACAGAAGCCGTGTGAGCTGTTAACCTTTCTGTTAAAGTATTTGACACGAGGAGCGAAATGTATCTTTTTGTTTTTGTCCTTGCAGGTTTACAGCCCTTAGTTTACAGCCATCTGTTTAGCTGTCAGTGGAAGTCATTAGTAGAGTTGTGTTTTCGCTCTAAAAATGGGAGATGTTCTGGGTTAAGTGTGTGATTTTCCCAGCCAAGGACACAATGTCACAAGACCAGGTGCTCACTGCAGCATTTGCGGAGCGGTGGCATTGAATATAAAAGGATGCTACTCTGGATTTTAACTACAATGTTGATAAGAGAGCTCTAACAGACTGAGACACTCGCTAATCAGCTGTTTCTCTATTATTTCACACACCGAGAGACAACAATCCCTGCTGCAGCTGACCGGCCACCAAAAAGCTACAGGGAGTCAAACACCAAGAATCAAGGTCTAGCATCCCAACTTATATTTAAGTTAACATATGAACTGGATGGCTTCATTTGACTCTTTTTAAAGTCAGTCAGCAGCTGTGCGTGATGCACTGAGAGAACTTAACTACTCCTCTGTGTTGTGCTTAAAGTCGCCTCCATTCGCTTTATATCCCAGTGGTTGTTGCTCCAGCTTCATGGCCAGCAGGCTGTATAACTACAACTGACATCAGAGCTAATTAGAAGTACAACTGCTGAGGGGTGAGCAAGATATGTAGCTTGCTACAAGAGTGGGCACAATGCACGCTGAATATACATTTTAATTAATGTTTTTAAAAACCAATTTTTGCTGATCTTCCTAGGCTGTGTGAATAACCAAAAACACATGTCGCTCTCCACAGTGCAGGAGCTATTGTGGTACAAACAGATTAGTCCATATGGTGAGTGGAAGCTGAATCACACTGAGATCAAGGAGAGCCAGTGGTGAGAGGACAGATTGCGGTGCAGTGAATGTAAAGGGGAACAGTTTTTTTTCAGAGTCATGTCAGCGGTGTCTTGATCACCGTCCTGTTTGGAGCTGTGCAACCTGCCAATAAGTCCAGTCAGAGGACCAGCAAGCAGCCAGCTGGCAAAAATAGGGCCAATCATTGCACTGGTCAAAACCCAGAATGCATGACTGTCGATACAATGCGACAGTGGGAAATCAAAAACGCAACGTGTGATTGTGCACGTGCACTCTGCATGAGCAGGTTTTGGATTTCAGTGTCTGGAGGATTTTAAACCTCTTCACTCTGACACTGTAGCATTCAGGTGATGGAGCCTGTGCTTATTCACCAAAGCTAAATTTAGCTTTAGCTGCTGCTCTTACTACATGAGCCTGTCTCCCTCCACTCGGCTGTTGTACCTTCCTCTGACCCACAAAACAGATTACAGGGAAGGGTTAAGAGAGAGTGGTGAAAATCATCAGTGATGCCGGGCCACCAGCAGACTGCATTAGATGACGGCTGTTTAGACCGCACTGCAGTCTGCCAGTGCAGGAGATGAGGCTGGTGGGCTGGATGTGTGCTGCTGGCTGTAGTCAGGCTGAATGAGGGTCTGTAGTCAAAAACATTCGGAAAAAGCCTGGCAGGCATGCTACACTGGGACAGCTAGAGTCGCTGTTAGCTCCACTAACTGCTAGTCTCCTCTATTGACATAGTGTTAGATAATGCCACCGTGTCCTGCTGTGACTGAAAGATTTACACATAACACAACAATCATGGTGGTAATCAAACGCTCTGAGGCTATAAGACTGTATGGGGTGAAGAATTACACATCAGACAAAGGCTGTGGCAGTAATCTCCACTCCCCAATCCCATTTGCATTTGTAGCCAGTCTGCCATAGCAACAGGATCTATGGATCAGTCTGCAGGGGTATAAACCTGACATCATAAACATCGTACATATAAAATGACTGTCAAACTTCCTATTATTAATAGCAGTTTAACAAAAGTTCTCAAGGAAGACCAGAAGACGCTGTGACAATGCCTTAATTTAAAGCCCATATTTCCTGACAGACAGATTGTGAAGTATGTGCAAAGATTGACTGCAGAAAATGAACTTCAGAGTGGCAGTACTGGAACAGAGCCAGATGTAACAACCCGCCCCGGAGTGATAAAGCTTCAGGGGAAAGTCACAGAAGCAGTTCGTCGCCTTGTATTTCACAATTTGGGAGGAGAGTAAATTGCACAGTTATCTCCTGTGGCTCACTTTATTTGGTCTGCTTAGAGATTATGTGCACATTTACTCACCCGCGCACACACAGACACATACACAAATATATACCACATGAAATGGCAGCAGGGTATAAGCCATAGACTGTGTATAGAACGGACAAAGCTAACGTGATGTCACCCGTTGGTTTGTGGATATCAGCATTCGCCATGTTGGTCGGTGGGAGCCAGAAGTGACCATATTTGGATATGAAGGGAGAAGGCGGGTCTAACCCTTGAACCCGAGGTCAATGCCCAATGTGTATGAGACTGCAGTTAAGCGCCGGTCTCACTCGAGATCAGACTTGTCATTCAAACTAACCATGCCCTAAATATTAATTACCGTATTTTCTGGACTATAAGCCCCTACTTTTTTCCCGACACTTTGAACTTAAACACCAGTGTGGCTCATGTATCGGCGGCATGAAGCTTGTTGGCTTTTTACAAGCTAGCAAGCGCCATGCCGCCCATACATTTAGCCTCGTCACATCAGACCCGGTCAGAGTGGACCACATGAAACTGTTCGAATAAATTCAATAGCGGCTTATAGACAGGTGCGCTCAATAGTCCGGAAAATACGGTATTTTAAAGCCTAATATCTACTTACCGTAATTTCTGGAGTATAAGCCGCTACTTTTTTCCCAGATCAGTCTTTTTCCACTTCATGCACACAGCTTCATCATGGAAAACTCACGAAGAAATACATATGATGCAGCTTTCAAGTTAAAGGCGATCGATCTGGTTGTTGAAGAAGGAAATGAAGCTGCTGCACCAACCTTGGCATCAGTGAATCAATGGTGAGGCGTTAGAGACGGCAGTGTGAAGAACTGATTCAATGCAAAGAGACATCAAAAGCTTTCAGAGGTAAAAAAAAGCAGATGGCTCGAACTTCACGTCAAGAGCCAGAATATCATTGCTAAATCTGCAGGAGCTACTTGAATTTGGATAAATGTGCATAAATAAATAAACGCAAGCATGTAGACCTCTGTAGTGGTCTGATGGGTGTATGGATTAGGCGGACCTCATAGTGGTCCAAACAAAGGGTAAACATTAGTATGGACATTTCAGCCATCGTTTGATATTGGTATGGACACGTCCACATGGTCCATACACAATTCTACGCTACTGCACCGGCGGCGTATAGAGAAGTGCGGCCTATATATGTACGAAATGTTTTTCTTTTAAAATTTAGTGGGTGCAGCTTATATTCAGGTGTGCTTAATAGTCCAGATATTACGGTAATTATGAATTTTGTTGAAGCTAACCTCTAGTGGCTTTCGGGAGCATTGCGCTTTTTGCACTTCAGCATTGGCCTAATTTTTAAGACCTGGTTGCTTGTCCATTTTTATATAAAGTCTATGCTAGAAGCACATATAGAGACCTTGGAATGAGTAGTTCAGAAATATAAAGGAAGTACCGTATTTTCCGCACTATAAGCTCCACCTAAAAGCCTTTAATTTTCTCAAAAACCAACAGTGCACCTGCTAATCCGATGCGCCTTATATATGGGTCAGTATTGGTTAATTATGGTTGCCATAGTCAGGGGGTGTATATTGTGATTGCACTAACGTTTGATTTACCGTAGCGGTATCAGACTGTTTCTTTTATGTGTTTACTGAATCAGGGAAAAGTTCCCTCCATGTTTGTGATGCACTAACTACGTGATAAAACGTTTCACTACCTGTTGTATCTTGCTGTTGGTAAAAGATAATACTACGTCACTGACGTTACCTCGGAGAAAAAAATAAACAGCTGTTCATGTAGCTTTGAACTGTGACAAATGGAGTTGGAAATACATTGTTTTCAACGAAGGCGGCGCAAATACTGGTAAGAGCTACCGGTACGTACGGTACTGTATTGTGAATGCACTAGCTTGTTTTGGGAGTGAATGGAGTTGTCAGAACGTTGGTTTGTTTTCTATTAATAAAGTTTGATTGACTGACTTATCCGACTGTTTTGTTGACTTTAGTGCAGCTTCATCTAGATGGATGGCTAACACAACCCCAGACACTACAGTAGTTTCTATTCTTATAATATAGTGTGCCTTATATATGAAAACAGTTTTAAAATAGGACATTCATTGAAGGTGCGCCTTATAATCCGATGCGCCTTATAGTGCAGGAAATACGGTAATTGTCGGTTATAAAACAAGCAAGAATATTAACTGTACAGTAGAGTACAGTACATCACACCTTCCAGAATACACTACACTCTCTCTCTGCCACCTCCAAACTCCCCCTCCCCTTCACAGAGTATCTCAGCTCCTCTCCATAAACACATCCAGTACATAGACACATTAACGCCGGCAGACACAGGCACCAGTGTCCCCTGGTCCCACTGTCCAACACAGGCCTCTTTCATACCGTGGTCAGGCAAACAGCTCGAACACTGCAGGTGCTCTACACGGGTCGGGTCACAGGAGCCAATTGGAAAGAAGTTTTTTTTCTTCTTCTTCTTTTTTTTTTTTTTTTTAACTTTGCGTATTTATTTCCATGAGCTGGAGAGACTGGAGTGCTGTGAGACTGTACTTCTGTCAAAGCTATGTGGGGCTCCAAAGAGTCTCAGATCCAACTACAAATA
>OOFC01044121.1:0-15576 GCA_900323345.1 Pseudochromis fuscus | reverse complement strand
AAGAAAAAAAAAGAGAAAAAAAAAAAAAAAAAAAAAAAAAGAAAAAGAAAAAAAAAAAAAAAAAAAAAAAAAAAAAAAAAAAAAAAAAAAAAAAAAAAAAAAAAAAAAAAAAAAAAAAACAAAAAAAAAAAAAAAAAAGAGAAAAGAAAACAGAAATTTTAAAAATTCAGCATAATGATGTTGCTCAGCAGGGTAGGCGCAGTCTAAAGTCTGAATGCTGTGTATGGTATTCATTCATATTTGATGAAAGCACTGGCTTCTGCCAATCCATAGAGGAAAGCAACATCAGTAATATGGCTTTGGGGCTTTGTGTTTTCCTCTTGTCTGTATTTAAAAACTTGAAGTGTTCGGGATTCTTCTGCAACATTGGTGAGGTTTGCATTGCATACCAGCAACAAAGCTACTTGGATGGATCACTGATGTAGAGATAAAGGGGATCGTGAAGCTTTGAGAGGATAACCGGCTGGGAGAAGATGGCTGGTAGTCTGTCAGTGGTTCACAGTTTAATCAGGAAAAACATGCACACATGGGGGTCACAGTGGGTCACGGGAGGAGCAGATTGTTAGTGGTGAGGCTTCACTTGGGTCTGATAACGTTCACACGTCCCACTACCACACAGACAGACACAATGTATTTACACACACACACACACAGGTGAATTGGGAAGTGAAGTGGGATCATGCACATCTCCCGCTATTCCCGGGAAAAGAAAAATGGTCCATCTCTGAAAAAAAAATCAAAGCAGTTAATGCTCCAGATGGCTCACTTTTTTTTCACACTATTAAAAAATGAGGAGAGAAAATACACACAAACACTCTCCATGTAGCACCATCACTCTCTCTTCCTCTGCCTTTCTGTATCCAGAAACAGCTTTCTTGCACTGCTGGTATTTTCCCTCTCTGGAGAACGGTACAGCCTTTAAAGTGCGTGTCTCCTTATTGTGACAAGACAACAACATCCCGATCTCTGGTTTAGGTTTACTTAGCAGGGTCCCTCGGGATCCTCTCATCTATTAGCAGATGGCCAAGCACGGTGTACTTGGCATATCTGACTTGGTAGCTGCCTGAGTTAACAGAGAACTCTGGGTTTATTTAAACCTGGCATACTTCTCATTAATGTGGATATTGTGGCTCTACACGTCATGCTAACCTTGCAGCGTTCACCTCCTTTTTTAGAGAATTAAGGAAATGAGTGGTCGTGCATGATGGTGTACATTACAGCATTTACTGCAGTGACATTGTTTTTGATTATAAATGAATATATACACACCCAAAGCAGCCAATCTACTATTTGTTGTAGGGATCATCCTCCAAGACTACTTGCTGCCTGACCACAGACTGTGGCCGTTTTTCAATATGCGTACTTGTCCGTACTTACGTTCTAGTGTACTCGTGAAACGTCATCAGTCGGAGACCTTGTACTGTTCCAATTCAAAGTACCGTACTATTGAGCGCAGCTGTCTATACACCGCTATTGAATTTATTCGAACAGTTTGATGTGGTCCACTCTGACCGGGTCTGATGTGACGAGGCTAAATGTATCAGCGGCACAAAGCTTGCTAGCTTGTAAAAAGCTAATGAGCTTCATGCCGCCGATACTGAGCCACACCGGTGTTTAAGCCGCAGGGTTCAAAGCATCGGAAAAAATTAGCAGTTTATAGTACCCGGATGAAATACCCGGACGTGTTCCCGCTCCTCCTTCATTATCGAGCCTGCATCAGACCAGACTTGTGTGGTCTTGGGGAAGCCAAATAACCCATAATGCATTTCGCAACAGCGAGCGGAGACGTGACGTCAACAAGTATGTTAGCGTTCCAATTGCACTTTAGCCTCGGCGCTTCCTCGCTTTCCCGCCAATCCATACTTTAGAGTCCGACTTGCAGGTACATTCTCACCAAGTACACGAGTACAAGTTTGGTACTTTGAATTGAGAAGCGCCCAGAATATAGAGTGGATGAGGCTGATGTGATGTCACCGTTGGTTTGTGCTCCCACTGGAGATCAAGCCAGTCGATCAAATTAACCACGCCCCTAAATACACCTCTTTCTGAAGATCTATTTAATTAGGATTTTTTTTCAGGTGAGCAACTAGATCATTGATAAGAGTTGATTTTATCGAATAGCATCTGAATGACTTAAATATTTCATGGTTGAAAATGAAAATATTTGAAGTGAAGTCAAATGGACCCAGAGTTTTTTGGAGCCAGCCTCTTGTGGTCATTGAGAGTATTACATCTTTTTTGTACTTCCACATTGGTTTAATTTTTGAGCCCCAGTCGTCCATTTCTATTTACAGTGTATGTGTGGGACTGTTGTTACCTTTCCATTATATGCGTCCCAGCATCATGGTAGCCATCTACATAAAATGGTTTGTATCTGCAAATTTCCAGATAGCAACACAACACATACTATGCAGTTTACATTGACGAGGAACTCCATCTAGCAGACAATCATGCAGCTGTTTTTTAACTTGTCAAACTGATAATAACTGTAATAATTTCTGTGTTTACTTTGGTTCAAACTTGAAAATAAATGTGGAAATTGTGGAAAGCCACTGGGAAGCTAATGCTCGTCACCCCAATAATCACAGTTCACACACTGCTTCATTCAATTCCTCATTTCCATGAACCTCTATAACAGAGGTGAAGAGTGCAAAGTTACCATGACACATAGAGCCACATTAATAGGAAATACATCAGCTGGAAATAAACCAGACATCTCCTTTAACTCCTGCTAGATCGTGAACAGTGCTGTGCATGTTTTCTGAGGGAAGCAAAGATGTAGTGCTAGCTGACATCCCGTCAAATACTGAGAATAGTGGGATCCGGGTTGGGATTCAACCCCCAAGAGATGAGTTAGCATCTGAGTGTCAGATGCTGACAGCTAGGCCTGCTGCTCCAAGCGGAGAAGTTGCAGTATTGTGGCTGGGGCTTTGTGACCTTGGTTACTTCTGCGGGAGCCTCCAGGCATGTCAGTGGCAGCTCTGTGTTTCTGTGAAATGAGAGTCGCTACTGCTACTGCAGATCAGTGACGGGCTCAACCGGCTCTGGACAGGATTTATAAAGACTTAAGCATTAGAGGATAGGCCTTGTTATCCAAATATGTAGTAACGTACACTGGAAAAACCACTCACACACACCTTCATGAGTCCCACTCCCACAATTAATTCCACTTTTTCCTTTACAGTTTACAGTGTTAGTGCCTAAAACTAAGCAGAAGGAGGCAGATCGCTCCATTAGTATCAAAGTACGTTTGAGTTAATCTGCAGCAGAAAACAGGTTATTGTGAATAATCTCACCCTGTAGGCTCACTGATATGCACGTCTTGGAAAAATGAGATTTTCAGGACTGAGTAAATGGCTAATTAAGACTGAGATTATGATCTGTGTACGCTCACACAGAAATCCTCATCTCAGTTTACAAATTAAAGTAACAGTTTGCGATTCTTCAGCACCAAGGATGTAAATTTGCTGTTTAACATTTTATTATAATCATGTATTCTACCACAATACTGCTTTTTAATCACTTGTGTATTTTTTGAACTACACTCTTCACTGATAAAAAGCTGGTAAACAGCTGAAGGTCACAAGGGAGCAATACAAATAAAACTCAAGTCCATAAAATCAGTCTCTCACTGACTGTCAATGATGTTGCTTTTAGAGCTGCAATGATTTGTCGATGAATTCACAGTCAAAACAAGTAACTGGCAGATTATTCGCTAAGTAAAATAATCATTAGTTGTTGCCCTAGTTGTTTAATATATACAGATGTATGAGTGTAACAGTGCATTAGTAATTTAGATTCCCTAGTTTCTAGCAGTAGAAAGAGATTAAAACCAAGATGTTACACCAAGGGATATTCACCTTGAGGTATGAGTATTATTTGTTTGTAGACCCTGAGAAGGGCCAATGTCTTAATCCGATCAATATAAATGTCACTGCCTGTCTGTCACCAGAAACCCCTGCTTTCTGCCTTTCAGCGGTTTGGACACTTGCATCAACAACAATGCTACTCAACTGAAATATTAGGTAAATCTAGATAAGATGTAATTCAAGACCATAGACTGTTTGCTAACATTTTGAAGCCAGGGGTTTGGTATTTGAACTTTAAACGATGCGTTTGTTTTTTGGAGCCAGAAGTGACCATATTTGGAGATGAAAGGAGGTGTGAGGATGGGTCTGATCCTTGAACCTGAGGATGCTGTCCAATGTTAATGAGACTTGAGTTCAGGTCTGATCTCTAATGTGACCAATCAACCAAACCACATCCATAAACACTCCTCTGTCAGAGGCCTAACATGTACTTAATGATGAAATGCTTTTAAGACGGACCACCAGATCTGTAATGCTGCATTCACATGAGATGTGCTGTGAGTTTCTGTTGCAACGCAATTGCATAATAAGTTAATGTGAAGACGTAATGAATTTGCACCAATAGACATGAGATCTGAGTCAAGTGAGTTGAAAAAGTTTTAGCTTGAGAGACAAATTTGTGGTATTGCTCACTCCCCGATGTCACCAAACAGCTAAGGAGTGGAGTTTTTTTTTTTTATCATTTCTGGGTCTTCAACAACACGTAAAAAGCAGCAAATCTCCTTCATTGTTGATGGAGGAAGTGGCGGTTGCTGCAGTTAAGACCAATTCCTACTTCCCGCAAAGGGGGCGCACGCCACTAGCGGACTACGGACGCGCTCTGCTGATGTGGACGCGCGGTAGTGGTAAATTGGAAATTGGTACCGGCGAACCTCCTCGCAAAGTCTCTCCTCGAAGGTGTCCATGTTGATATGCTGGCACAAGCGCAAGTGTAGTTGCTTGTATTGATTTTCACACATGCGCAGTTGCTCGCACCCTCCGCGCCAGGCGACACGGTCACATTTTTTGAGCTGCACACGGACGGATCCGCGCCTGTCCGCTCGAGCACTTGCTGATGTGTTTGATGATGAGATTTAAGTCACGCGGACCCTCGCGCACCAACGCACCCATGTGGACGCGAAAAGTATGAATTGGCCTTTACCAGTAGGAGTACTTCTTTTGGCTGCTACTCACATGTGGTGAAATCACCAGTACATGATTGCAAGTATATGCAAGGCGAAAACTTGCGCTGCGTCCCGTGTGAATGCAGTGTTATAAGAAGAGCTGACTTAAGCTAATGATATCAGAATGACTTGAGGAAAAATGTATGCAACTAGTGGCTGTCAGGTGTACTAAATCATTTTGTTCTCCTACATTGGCTTCATTTTGAGATTTGTTTGCTTCACAGTCTATGATTTCAACCAATTTGAAAACTGGGAGGGTTTTTCTGATTGGTTAAAATTTTCTGACATAATTCAGCGTGGAGATGCTACACATGGTAGTTAGACTGCATCATCAGCATCAGGACTGCCAAACAAAAACAACTTTTTCATAAATGGTCAAATATCCCTGAAATCTTTCTTAAGGGTTTACCATATTACAGGAAAACACCAACAGAGCATGTTTCTAACACAGCAGAGATACAGTCTATGTGCAAGACCTTCACCTGTACAGTAAAGCATGTTTACAAGATCAAAACACTACGCCTCTTTCATTCCACACATAAGGACTCAATTGTTTCTATAAAGCTAGCTGCCACCTATCATAAGTCATTTAAAGTCTTACAGTGCACCAGAGAGACTCCAAATCTACGTGTCTGGCATGACTGTAGCTGCCTCCCCTGTCACTTATTTTCCAGTGTATCTTGGGTTGTGTTTCACAAATCACTGTCAATGTCGCTTAGCCTTTCAGTCCTAAACAAACACTGACTGTATTTGTACTGCAAATTGGAAATTTAAAGTCTCCTTGCTGTCGCCGAGGAAGCCTCTCCACGGCTAAATGTCCCATTTTCACAGAGTTGAACCAATAACCGTGCAGTTCTGCGCAGAGGTGAATCTCTGAAATTATTTACTGACTCACCCCATCATTAGTGTGAATAATATACTTTAAACTTCGAGGCACTGACACAGCTGTCGGATGGAGGGAAGACACATGAAATCAGTGGCATAAAAACATGACCTTGTTAAAAATAATAAGCAGAGATGCCACATAAAACTAATAAAATGTAGAAAAGTATTATAGAATGAGCATCAGCAGAGGACAGTGACACTTAAAACGGCCATAATAGCACTTAGTCCTGGGGCAAAATGGTCCGTTTAGCCACAACCTCCTCTGACTGCAGTTTCACAGAACGAGGGTGTGAATGTTTTAATTCTAAACCATTGCTCTCAGCTTTCTGTCAAGACTCTGCATTGACTCCGTATAAAAATGCAGCATTTAGGGAAGCTGCCCATGCGAGAAATTTGTTAATTAACAGTGTGCCCGACTCAACACTTTCTGTGGTGAATGGAACTCATATCTACATTGTTACTTACAAACCTGTCACAGAATGATTATGAGCTACTTTTCTACTTTTCTGACTGACTGAACATTTCAGCAGTACAGTATAAGCCCACTGAACACTTGCTACATAGTTAGAAACGTTATATAATATACTAGCCTCGAGGGTACACTTGAATCTGGATGTTGACCAAGTGGAGGCCGGTTGAATGTGAATGATAGGACGGCAGCTATGACTACTACTCGCTAATACAGCACTCATTTATGCCTTTTCACATGCTTTTGCTTGTCGTTTCTTTTCTACGTAATCTGCAAATTGTATTAATTAAAAGAAGAACCCGCTGTTATAGTAAGGGTAGTTAATACTTCTATATTCTGTACATAGACATGGACAAAGCAACCGGGTCTCAAAAACTAGGCCAATGTATAAGTGAAAAAAAAGTGCAATTCTCCAAATGGCCACAAAAACTTTCTCTAAAATATTTAAACAATAGATTTTTTCCTCAAGTCATTCTAATGCCATCAGGTAAAGTCAACCCTTCTTCTTGATCTGGTCCATCTGAAAATGATTCCTAATAAAGTAGATATTAGTCCTTCAGAAGCGGGAATATTTCGGGGTGTTGTTAGTTTTACTGACAGATCTGGTCTTCAGTGAGACCAGACAGGAACTCAAGTCTCATTGGACAGTGTCCTCGACTTCAAGGGTCAAACCCGCCTCCTCACTCCTCCCTCTCTATCCATATATGGACACTTCTGGTTCCAAACAACCAACAAGGTGACATTCAAATGCCAAACTCCTGGCTTCAAAACGCAAACCTACAAACGGGTCACGTCACGTTAGCGTCATCAATTCCATATATGGTCTATTTTTATTGCTAAGTCTCCAAGTCATCCTCATTGTTTTCCTGCCTCAACCACCCCTGCCTCAGTTAGTGATTTCCCACATTTATCAGACACATATAGTGCTAACTTTCAAGAGTGTAGGTGGGCTTCCTGTTGAGAAAGAAGTGACAACGCTAAAATTTTTTTACCAGTAATCATTATTGTGGGTGCTGCTTATTAAAAAATGAACTGTAAATGATCTGTGAATAAGACAAAATGAACCACTCAACAAAGCTAGAAAGCCATAAATCCAGGGCTCTTCACCATACAATCCACATGTACCCCACATTTAAACAAATACTGGTGTGCGAAACACAACGGGATTTGACAACACTGCGGGGTATTGTATTCTGATCTAAAATTTATAATGTTTTCTGCTCAGCTGTGAGATCCACAACAACTCGACACTGCTCTTCTGCCAAGCTAGCTGATGGAATAAAAGCACCAGGGAGCCAACAACATAAAGCAGCTGACCTAAACACTGGGAGGCACCATAACTCCATCCCATGCTCCACTAGCTAGGCTGTTGGACGCCGTTAGGGCAAAATTATGTTCCTTAATTAAACTGTCTCAATATATCCTGTCTAATTCTCTGCAGAGTAAGACTTCAGCTGATGCACGTATAGCCTACTGTAGCTAAATAACATTTACAATCTCACTTCAAACGTGCAGTAAGCTGTTTACGCACAACACTTTACACATAATATCTACTGTCAGGTTTATGATACACTGTACAGCACCAGCTTGAATTTGTGAACAGGGAGTGATAGGGTTTGACATTCCCAGCGGTGAGCTGCATGTCTGCGGAGAGCAGTGAGAATCAACTACAGCTGACAGGCTGCAGGCTTGATTGGCAGAGTGCTGGAGTCATGAGGTCTGAGGGACAAACCAGGTCAGGATATAGAGGAGGAAAAAAAATATATCAGGAGGACACAGTAGCTTTCTCCTTGAAGATCAGTCAGAACCAGACTTAACAATGCCGGTGTTAGTATGAGAGAGTACGGCTACTGTATCTAAAGATCAAGCCTTCATGGTATTGTTATCACATGCAATTTGACCACATGTGCACCTGATAATAATGTGGAAGACTCTACTGACACTGATAAACCTATTTATTATATAAAGTTCTGCATTATTGCTGAAGTTTGACTGATTAATATACAAATTCGTTTACATTTGCTTTTTAACGAATCAGAAATTGGATTAGTGTACAGCAGGTACTGTATGACTGAAGTTACTCCTGGACTACAGTGACATAAAATAACTTGTAAACAGAAACTAGATGTATCTTTCTTTGCTGCATATTATTTTGATAATGTTTTTTTAAAGAAATGTTTCAAGAAGGGTCAATGACTTGCCCTGTCCATGAGGCAGATCACTGTGATTCAAACAAGGTAGTTTCCCATGGTCATCTGAAAGCAGCCTGTTTGTAAGTAGAGAGTTGGAAAGTTGTATTACGTGTTTATTTTTCAGAGAATAGAGCCAAATGTAATTATCTGTGGAAATATTAAGACCATGACTGTGGAAATAATTAAAAAAAAAAAATCACCAGTGTGAATCTCTCTTTGTTTCAAAGGAAAAACGCTGCTGTCTGTGTGGCATCTGGTGTTGATAAAGGATTATGCTGCTTTGATAAACAACACGATTACTAAGGCAGGCTAATGGACAGAAAATCTGCACATGGATTAAATATATCTATCATTCGCCTGGAGCAGTGAAAAATTATACTTGGAGAAAGCAAATCCTTTGTTATTAAAACTGTTTAGCAGAGGACAATGCGTTTAACCTTCATTACAAACAGCAGTACCTGGAGTACAAATAAAAACTAAAAGAATTGATGTTGTTAACAGTCCTATTATGAGCTACTCCAGGTGAACAACTGAAATTGCAGATAGTCACAAAAGCTACTGATTATTTTAGAGGAACTGAGGTGAAAAAAACCCCACTACTCTACTATTATTCAAATTTGATGTCAAGTAAGCTAACTAGCTAATAGTTAGCAAATGGCATGTAAGCTAGCTACCTAGCCAATAGTTAGCTACTGACATGCCACTGGGATATAGAATAGATGAATGGGAGTTGAACCAAAATGACTTGATGTAACTTTAAATAAATATACAAAAAAAACCCAACACAAAACAGTAGGTACTAAAAATCTCTATCATTTGTTAGACATCAGTGGCCAAATTGCACTTCTGAGCTGCTTCGTCCTTTTCTCTATACAGTGTATGTACCTAAAGCCTCTGTAAATCACAGCAAGGAGTATCATTAATTCTAAATGAGACTAACGTAACTGAATGAGTATTCAATTAGTTGACTGCAAGACAAATTTACTGGCAGCTAATTTAATAGGGTGTACTCGAGTAATCAAATACTCTTTCATTCCAGTATCTCAAAGTTGAGAATTTTATAGTCGCTCTGACATGAAAACAAACTGAAAACCTCTGGGGCTTTGGATTGCATTGGAACAAAACAAAGCAATTAGATGACATCATCTTGGCCATTAAATTGATTTATTGTCTCCAAACAATGGACATTAATTCCCCCACTCCCCTGTTTCCAATGTGTCATACAGCTAAAAGTTAACGATTAATCGAAAAGAATCGATAGATTATTCGAGGATCACTGTCAACTGCAATATAACAAAGACACCAATCAGCGCTGAGCTAGATCCTGTTTTCACACCGTTATACACAGCAGATGAACATATATTTCGGAGTGTACAAGACAAAAAAAATGATGTTAAGTGGAGGAGGAAAGTGGAGATAGGACTGGTAACAATCTCCTATTGTGAGCACTGTTACACCAGGTAAACAATGCAAGGCAAATAAGGTTATATCGCTGGAGTTGATTGCCTCTACCCAATACATTTGAAGCGTTGTAAAAGGAGAAAGAAAAAATACGCTGCTCTACTTTATTCGGACAAAATACAGCCCTTTAAAAATACGTTATTCTACCCTTACTGCGCATTTAATGTCAACCGTTAAATAGCCTCACAATAGTTAGCAACTGACAACGTAAGCAAACCGCCGTCCCTGTAAATGACAGAAAAGGTGTCAATAACCACGAAACAACACATACACCGTGTTGTCATAACGTTACATAGTACACAAAGAGGGGGTGAGAGGAGAAAAAAATCCTGGCGTTTACAACAAAGACGAATCGACTCACCATAGTAAGAGGAGGGGATGTCCGTTTTTCTAGCCATGGCACTTGGTAGGACCGATGCAGCACCGTCGTGTTGCTTTTGGAGACCGCATATGAGAGAGTCGCGGTGAACTCCAGTTGTTTTAATGCCTCCCAGCAGTCCGGTGGTGGAATAAACACAGAGACCTGGAGGTCTGTGGCTCTCGGTCTGAGGATGCTTCGGCCACGCAGCTGAGCGTCAGTCGTGTTTACAGCGCGACGTCATTAATTATTCCAAAACGTGTCTTAAAGGGGCCGCAGCAATTTGAGGAAGCTGCTGCTGCTGCTGCTGATGATGATGATCACTGTCCCGTTTCTCTTTGTTAAGATGCAATTTAAAACCACAAACACACACATCCCATCGTGCAGTTTTACATCTGACAATCAGCAACAGTGCGATTTCTAACCAAACATAAGCGTCAGCACACTCCCCGTGGCTGTTATTTTGGTCATGTTTAATAATAGAGACAGTTTTTTGCAGCTAGTATTTTTAGGCAGTGACAACTCTGTCCACACTGAGGCGCCCGGTGGAGAAACACTGACCTCAGCTGGGATTTTTGTGACATTGCAAATCTTTCTCTGTGTTTGTCTCTGCCTCCCCCTCACAGTCTGATCAAAGGCTTACATGTCTGCTGTATCTCTTTGTTGTCTACTGGTGAGGGGGTATATAGTCTGCAGAGGGGAGAAAATAGGTTGAGGGGATGCTCAGGAACAAGTGATTCATATAAAACCCACAGGCATTTTAAAAAACAATATCTAGTCTGAAATTATCATGAGGGCAACTGGATGATTTGCCTCCAGTTCTAAAATCAGCAGAAGAATCTTGGATGAGAGGCAAAATATCCTCAAGCTCTTTTTTCTTTTTGTCATCTGTAACTTTTCTACAGGGATCTAAACTCCAGCACTGCATGTCTCAGATTTGTTTCTGGACCACCGGCCTGCTCAGTTTTTGTTGTCGGTTGTTTTCTTATTGCTCTCCCCTCACTCCAACAGATCGAGACAGATGGCTGTCCACTCTGTGCCGGTTTCTGTCTGAGGTTTCTTTCTGTGAAAAATGAGTTTTTCCTCCCCTCTGGCAAGTGCTTGCTCACAGAGGAACCATTGGGTCCATTCTTATAATTGTTGAAAAGGATGGGGTTCAAAGAGAAAGGTCACTACTGACCACGGGCATTGGTCAGAATGTATATCAGCCACAACACTGCTCCTTTGCACAAGTTTATTCTCCAAACTTAAACTGCACTTTAGACGGGGCAACAAAAAAACACACATGGGTTGACGATCTGAAAGAAAATTAGAAATCAAACCAATTAGGAAAATGTCCATACTCAAAAAAAATGGTAAATAATATCTGCTTTCACTTAACAATACTAAACAAGATGGTCATCAGGAGTATTGCAGTTTTTTCCACCTCTGATTTAGCCTCATTTTTGAGCCTGGCTTGCTTCATCCATTTCTATAAACAGTCTGTGATGGACTAACTCCTCACATACAGTAGCTCACTTCTCTGTATACTTATACTTGCACCCACGCTCAGAGACAGATATTGATTGAGAGTGTTGTAGTCCACTGTAGTGACTGTGACCAGAAAGTGGCAGCAGAGACTGAAAATCACTGGGAAATCAAAGAGCAGCAGCAGCAGGGTGATCACATCTGTGACAGCTGCAACCACAAGGGGCCAACCTGGATATTACCTGAATATTAACTGAACATTACCAAACATTTTCATAGTGGATAGTGGATTAGAAACTGGACAAGTAATTTGTATTAAAGCACTGAAATCTTTTAAAGCTCTCTAGATGAAAGTAATGAGAGCTCAGGTTGCCAACGGCTGGTCATTACAAAGAGATTGACTTCCCTGGGACAGATCGTATGTTGATGTGACAGGATGACTGCCAGTAGCATGCTGGCAGAATCAGAATCACTTTCTTGCCAAGTGCAATACAGTAAGTGTAGGACGATTTGTCTTTGTGACACGGGCCTAGGACAGTGTGTTTTGTTTTTCTTTTTTATGGATTGGATCTGTTTAAACCAAAGAACACAGAGATTCTACTGAGACCCACTGGTGTGTCTAATATGAAAGGGAGTGAAACTACAGCAATATTACACTGCCCACGAAACATAGTGTGGTCAACAGAGGTAGAAACTGTGATTGTGACTTCTGTTTATCGATGCCTGATGCCGTCGGGTTTTGATGCTATAAATAGACTGATACCAGAGCCAGATGGATCCTGGATTTTTATAGCTCTGTTAGAAACATGCTCTGTTGCCATGTGCTTTTCTACATTATTGGAGTTGAATGGCGTTGGTGTGGGATGCTTTCTTAGAAAAGAATCAGTTGGTAAAGTTGGTAGTAAAAGGAATATACATACATGCATGGATTGATAGCTTGTAATATGGAAAGATTTGAGGCATATCTGAAGTAGAAAAAAGTTGTTTTGTATGATCCTGATGCTGATGGTGCAGCTTCCATATGCTGAATCTAAATCATGGCAGAGCATTTCAACCAATCAGAGAAATTCACCCAGTTTTCTAATTGGCTGAAATCATAGACTGTATACAGAAATGGACAAAGCAAAATGAGGTCTATGTGAAAGTGCAAAAAGTGCAATACTCTCAACAGCCACAAGAGGCTTTTAAGCATGAAATAGTTAAAGTTTTTTCACAAGTTATTCTGACGTCAATACCTAAAGTTGATTCTTCTTGTTGGTCATCTGAAAAAAAAAATTGATACATATGAGGCTTCAAAAAGAGGAAGATTTAAGGGTGTGGTTAGCTTGATCGACAAGCCTGACATCCAATGAGAGCAGCGCTGAACTTGTGTCTCATACACATTGAGGAGTGTCCTCAGGTTCAAGGGTTAGACCCACCCCCTCACTCCTCCCTTCATATCCAAATATGGTCACTTCTGGCAGCATGGCGACATTCAAATTTCAATCTCCTGGCTTCAATATGGGAGTCACACTTGCTTCATCTTTCTATGTACAATCTATGATTAAAATGCTTTGATGTGATATGACACATTTGAAATGGCTCCATGAAATCATCCATAATGCGTACAGCACTTTGGCTGACTATGCTGTCTTTTTAAAGTGCTATATAAATAAAGCTGAATTGAATTGAATTGAATAATGGGGGAATTCTGACTTTTAGAGATGGATATGTTTATTTCCAACCATAAATCATTAGTTTATGTCATGAACTATCTTCTAAACTATATTTTGACCATGGGTTTTCTCTTCATCTAAAAGAGAAAACAGCCTGATATAGTATATATAGAAGCTTCTAATCTCTTTACCTATGTCCTTTTTTTCTTCTGGATAATTTCCATATTTAATGAGCAGAGCAGGAGTAGGCGGAGTTACGTTTCCAGGTCAAGCAAATCATTTTTTCATTTCCAGCAGCTGGAAGGTCCATGAATCCTGCAAGCCCTGAACAAGAACTGCAACACTTTTTATACAGGAAGTGAATAAGAATAACTGTATTTTCCAGAGTTGCCATTCGCATCCATCTTCTTCACTGTCATTTAGTGAAAGAGACTGATGCCAGCAGCTTGCTTATTACATAATCATGAGGGTACACAACAGATGCAGCCACATTTTGAGCTGTTTTGGGTTTTTTTCCCTCTCCACTTCATGAAACAAAAGGCAATGTCTTCCTCTACATCAGCTGTCCTTTTTGCAGTTTGGATAATGAGCGAGGAGATGCTTTCAACACAATCACTCTATTTCTTTTTCATTCAGTGCTTACAATTGCTGCAGATGCAATCAACCCTGCTGACTCCGAAAAATTGAAACCTCCTAAGTTCCACCATAAAACAAATGATTTTGTAACACTGTAAAGCTGAAGCATCACTGCGTAAATGAGAAACAGAGATTCAGAGAGCAGCAGGTGATTGGAAGTCCTTTTTTTTCTAAATCAATTGGATAAATACAAAAAAACCGTGAGAAATATATATATGTAGCACAATGGGTGAGAGGAAATTGCTTCTGTGATTGGTGGGGATGCCGGGCGAGGAGTCAGTGTTTGTAAGGGGAGACAATTTGCAAAGAGAATGGAGATGTTTTATCTCTTGGGCCCCAGGATGCAGCACATGGAGCCTGTATGTGCCTCCTGATTCTCTCCTCTTGTGTGATAACTGTATATCATTGCAATATTTGTCTGGACTGGAGAATACAGGAAAATTTCAATCACCACATACACTCACGCACCTGCACATTTGCTTTCTGCAGGTACACTGTTGATTTATATTGGTATTACAGTGAGAATGACATATCAATTTTTCATATTGTTTACTGGGCTGCTATTGCAATTTTTTGAAGAAGTCATTCTAGTTAGTGCTGTGTCTCTGGCTCATATTCATATCACTATCATCACTGGGTAGCTATGTACGCATATTAATGATAATTCTCATCATGATTATGATAAATATATAATACATTTTAAGTAACATATAGTAATATTTAAACAAAGTTTCGAATATCCAATATGTATATAGTTGAAGAATAGGTGGAGTTCAGTTTAGACTTCCCTCCATTCTTTTAGTTTGTAAAATTGATTTTTGTATGTATTTAAAATAAACCTCTCTCATTGCATCTCATCTCATCTCACTTCATCTCATTTCCTCTCATTTCTTCTCACCACATTTAATTTCACATCATTTTTTTCATGTCATCTCATTGCTTCTCATCTCATTACATTTTTTGTCATTTCATCTCACCTCACCTCATGTCATCAAATTTCTTCTCATCTCTTCAGATTTCACTTGTTCTCAGCTCATCTTACTTGTTGTCATCTCATCTCAGTTATTCTCATCTCATCACATTTCATATCATCTCATGTCACCTCACCCCATATTATCTCATGTCACCTCATCTCCCCTCATCTCATATCATTACATGTCACCTCACCTCATATGATCTCGTGTCACCTCATCTCATATTATCTCATGTCACCACATCTCATATCATCTCATGCCACCTCATCTCACATCATCTCATGTCACCTCATCTCATCATCATCTCATGTCACCACATCTCATGTCCTCTCATGTCATTTCATCTTGTCTCATCTCATCAAATTCAGTTTCTTCACATCTAATCTAATCTCATCTCTCATAGGCTACCTAAAAGAGTGACATATAATTTCTGTTTTCGATATTTTT